>CAEFZY010010477.1:0-20629 GCA_903066815.1 Brachyrhaphis roseni
CAATGGAGGCACGGAACATGGTCCACTCAGACTCAATGTCCCCCACCTCCCCCGGAACATGTTCGAAGCTCTGCCGGAGGTGTGAGTTAAAGCCCCGCCTCACAGGGGATTCCGCCAGACGTTCCCTCCTTGTGGGACCTTTTCAGTTCGATGCTGCCGGGTTCTGATGACTGACAGCTTATGTTCCAGTGCATGGAAAGACTAAAAGAGTGGGTACTGGTCTGTGTGTGATTGTTTTCTGTGGATTTCAGTTGTGAGGCTTCCACTTCTCTCAAGGTGCAGTAGACTGTCTAAAATAGGAAGCTTCTTCTCTTTGGACACCTCCTTCCTGAACCTGACTGTTGATCATTTTCTTCAGTTTCTATGTCCTCCACTTGTCTAAACCAGCATATAGGTGTTGTTTTGTCATAAGAGCATAACACCTTTGTCTCATCATCTCAGCTGTGTGTATCACACAACCCTGTAAATAGCCCTCAAAGACAGACAAGAGACATTATCCATTGAAATACCGTGAGTAGGTAACCATCAGCTGCTAACGAGGCTGATGTCAGCATCTAAGGTGGAGTTTCCTTTCTATAGAAAGTGTCGACCATTTTGACTGATCATCCATACATTAAATCAGTAAAATGGTAAACATTTCACACTGTGTAAAGACTGTTTAATGCTCAGTTCTAGATTTTCAAAACTTTTTCTTTAATATTGGTGAAAACTAGGTCCAGGACTTAAAAATGTTCATTTTCATTATTTATTACATAGACTGAATGCATTAAAATTTTGATGGAACTTTTTTTTTAAATACAAAAGTTCTGAGTCGGAACCTTTGTATTGGCATGATTCTGGTACAGCTGTAAATCTGACACACAACATTCATAAACTACATTGATGGACGTCTGGACTGATTCTCTTGGCCCACTGGAGGTTCAATGTGATGGGATGTTGAGAAAGAGTATTGTTGTGCTCAAGTTGTGATAAACGTTTTTAGCCTATTAGCGGAGCTATTCATGCCAAACATAGCATGTCAATGCTAAACGTGTAGCAGCAGCACAGACGTCCCCAACGCTAAAGGTTAAAAACAATAAATATCTGTATTTTTCAGAATCAGGATCAGAATTCTCTTGTATTATCATGGTGCATAAAAGAAAGCACAGCAAAATTTAAAATGCTAAACTTTTTTGAGCTTATATGTAGGCTAGCCATTGCCTTCCGACACATTTTTGCTTGATTCCAATTGGCCAATCAGCGAACAGAATCAATCAATCAAATTTATTTTTATAGCACATTTCAGCAACAAAGGAGGAGACGTTTTGAACAAAAACATTCATTTTCTGACTTTTACTGTCAAGGTTTATGTAACAGGCAAACGTTAGCGACTGGGTAAAACTTTGAACTTCAAGAGAATCTGTGGCAGGAATCAATCGTTTCTCAATAACTAAGAGCCCAGAACGTCTGAACAAAACAAATAGCAGGAGAAGGTTATTACCAGGCTGGCTTATGTCTATTTATGAAATAATTCAGCAGCAAAAATTGGTTTTTGAATTGAAAATGTTCTTGATTAAAATGTGATTAATTTATTAGAAATCCTGTGATTAACTCAATTTATTATTATTGTAAATTGCTCTTTTTTTTAGTCCCAACACTCATGAAAACATGTAAGGAAAGATGGCTGCAGTTGCTTTACATAAAAAAAGGAAGAAAATTCCAACAACTAAAAACTTAAAATGTAATTCCACCAAATTTAACAAGCAATCCTGCACCTTTTAATAGTTAAGTTGACTGAAGGACGAGCCTGTTCAGCAGGTTCTTTTAACGGGACGTAAACCCTGGAGAAGATTGTTTTCTGAGTGCTGTGCAGTTTGTGTACTGTCTTCCATACAGCCATCCTACGTCTCCAATCCTTCCAGATGACATTTCTTTTTCCGCTCTGCACCCACCTGATGAATCCTCGACACTCCAGGAACAGATGGCGCGCTGGCCGGGACGTTTGCCAGTTCAGGCGTTCCGTGTTGTAAAACAGGCAGCTTCAGAGCTGCGCTCGTCTTCAGCAGAGCCTCGTAGAGCCGGCGCGATACACCCATGTGGCGCATCATGGCACCGACTCAATGACTGATTTCTAACTACTCCCTGCTTCACCGCCAAGAGAAGCCAAAACATGACTGGCACAAACATAGATCTATTTACCTGAAAGCTCATCTTTCTTTTTGTTCTAAATACCAAGGAGAACATTGATAGCTGAGTTATCTGCATGGTTCTTCTGGCATTTACCAATATCAATTTAGTATGGAGATGAAATAGAGCCAAATATTTGAATAGCATTTTTGCTTGATGTGACTAGAACCAGTTAAAAACATCAGAAGATTTCAAATGTCAACTCACATAACTAAAGGCAACTCATTAAAAAATCTCATCAAGAGAAGTTTTTAGTAGATTGCTAAATTTGACATATTCCTTAATAATCTTTGTTGTTATTTTGGAATGTGAAGAATGAAGCACAGAAATTCACTGGTTTCCTTTTATCAAGCAGATGGAGGTACAGGAATAGGAAGAAAATACATTTTGGTGCAGAGTAAATATAGTTTGGGGAGTTAAAAAAAAAAGAATAAAAGTTAAATATCAGAAAAATAATAACAGTTGAGGGCCTGTTGAAAAGCCTTTTAAGGTTGTTATGGGTGTTTTTCTTATGACGGAATATTAGAGCCATAAGAAGAAAAAATAAGGAATGAAAATTAAAAATCCTAAAATTACAAGAACAAAGTTTACAAGAATAAACTTTTACACAAACAAAGTCATAGTATTACGAGAATAAAGTCGTAATATGTCTTTATTCTAGTTAAAATACTACAACTTTGTTCTTGTATTATTTTGACTTTATTCTCATAGAACTTCATTTTTGCAATTTTATTTTATTTTATTTCCTTAGCATAGCCTTAATATGCCATTGTATTTTTCACTTTCATGTGTATCAAGTTTTCTGAGCATATTAAATTAGAATTAAGATTAATATGATTATATTTTCATTTACATCTTGTATTTAGCTGTAAGTAGCTTAGCAACAAAGCTAAAGGAGAATTAATACTTGCTAACAATTATAGCATCTGAGCACTGAGCAAATTAACAGTTAATTGACTGTGTACTTGTCAGGCTAGCTAACAGGCTGGCTTGTTTTTAATAAAAAAATATTTTCAACATTTTATACCTTAATTCAAACGTGTTTTTTTTTTCTGTGTTCACATGGGAAAACAAAGAAAAGGATGCTAATAATTTAAACTCAACTAGTTACGTTTTAATAATTGGTTAAAAATATTAATTTCTACTCAGAAGTTTCGACTGAGTTTGACCCAAAAATGTTTGGAGGCTGGTAAAGAAATCATTTGTATAAAAATGAGATGCATCTGTATGTGCATGACTGATTTTCTCCTGGTACAGGTGAGTGATGCGGTACATGACAGACTGGTCCAGTCCAGTACAGAGCCAACAATGATACATGCCATCTGCATAGCTACACTAATATCACCTATGAAAATCAGCATGCATGTTTCAGACTGCATTAGCAAAAACAAGAACTGAGTGACAAGAACATACAAATTCCAGAAGGAAATTAAGGACAGCTTGTTCCAGTTGAAAAACACAAAAACAAAATGTGTTGCATCAGTGAATATTTTTACTTCTTGTAAAAATTCTTAAGTAAAGAAACTTATATTACAGAAAGAGCAGAGGGAGATGACAGGAAGTGAACAGATAAGACACAACAAATCACAGCAGACACAGGAACCTTTTGTTTTTCTTTTTTATAAAAGTAGTTGAGAAAGGAAGACCAAAATATGACGGGCCATATGCAGAGACAAACCTGAGAACTGCTCATGAAAAAGGAAAAATGGGAGAGAAAATAAAGAGAATGGTTTTCCAACATGGATCCTGTCCAAGGAAAATGGTTCAGATTGATGAAGAAGGGGGAAAAGAGACAGAAGACAGAACACAGAAAGTCCAAAAAAAACATGCTGGGATAAGTGAGAACTGGGAAATTATGAGCAAACATTTAAAAAAATATGAAACTCAGGAGAAGTTGAACACGATAGAGATAGAAATAATTGGTAAAGTTTGAAAAAAAAAATACCCTGAAGAAACTCATAATGAAAATATGTTCTTTTCGATACAGTTTCAAGATTCTGCCAAAATTGGTGATACTTAAACGTCTTTGTCTTAAATAGATAGAAGTACTTTATTAATCCTCTAGGGGAATTCTCAACATTACAAAGCCAACACAAGTCAATAAGTACAAGATGGGAATGAAAATGTTTAAAACAAGAATAAGATCACTTTCCCAGATATACAAAGAGTTCAGTCATAATGAGGAGGTATTTAAGGTGAAAGGTTTGAGAACAACTGGCCTATAGTCCATATATGGCCATTTTATGCTTATCCAATTCTAAACATTGTGTTTTCACCAACAGAATAAAAGTCGTCATTAAGGACTAACGCTCATTATTTATTGTTTTCATTAAATGTTCTACTCTCACTCCTGCCTGCTGCTATTGGGTTCACCACCTCATACCTTATGACAGCAGTGTGTTCATGAAATCATCTCTTACAAAAGGAAAAATAGTTGCATGAAATTTAATATAAACTCTCCTCAGATGTTCACTGCAATGTTTGAGCCCAGAATCGATTATGACAGTTTCACAATTTGTTCTGATACTGTGTGGGTACATTAAATAGGTGCTTACTGTCATGGAAGTGATCGAGGCTTAGCAGTAATGGTGCAGAGGAAGAAGCCAAACAAACAGGGAAACTCACTGCAGAGCTCTGTCCTAAATAATGTAGCAGAGAGTAGGTGGAAGAAACTAAGCACTGAGGTGCTATTAAAGCCCAGAGACAAAGTATTTTAGGCTTAGTGCAAGAAACAAAAACAGTAGCATTCTAACCAGAACCACCGGGGGGGAGGATTTTACCCATAAGTCATCAGAGCACAAATGTTTAGAGATTTTATAAATTTAAGACCAGAATAACACTTGGCAAGAAATAGCAAGAAGAACAAAAATATCTGTGGACATTTGTTTTATATCATTTGTTTTCAGGTTAAAACAACATTCACACATAAATGACACTCAAAAAAGCAGAACAGTAAATGGTCTGGATTTGAATGTTGTTAGTATTTCGGGAGATTTACTTCAATAATGACAGAAGCTTCATGACATCTGTATTCAAAGACTAATAAAATCTTTATGACAGTTTTCATACTGAATGAAACACTCAGTGGTTTGGTTCTACAAACAGCAACTACTGTACTCATGCAGGGTGACACACTTCAGTCAAGTAATCTATCAATTAAATTAATCAAGTAAATGAATAAAAGAACTTGACATAATTTGCTAAATCCTGCCACACCGTGATGTATCAACATCGGCACAAATTTTCATTACTTTACTGAAGCTCAGAAAACAAACCTGTAACAATAACACCTCACTTCTTAAGTCAACCTGGACAAAAATTATACAAAAAAATTTAAATATGTTCAATTTAATTTTAAAAGTAATAAAGCAACAGACTGACAGAGACACTTTATTTTTTTTTACATTATATAAAGTGTTTTTAATCACCCTGCTGGTTAAAAACAGTGACAACTTGGACATGTTCAGGAGAAAGAGGAGGTTTGCTCTCCCTTTCTTCTGCTAACAGCTGTTAATGTTTTGGTGTCTGGAAAGTTAGCCGTTTCATAACCCTCCAGAAGACAAATCAGCAGGCGCTGCTTGTTACCTAGCAACCTAAGGTGAGCTCCAGAATGTTTGGTCAGCTGGTTTTACCTCTGTATGTGCTGTACAATGGTTGCTGGAAAAAACAAGAAGTATTTTTTGTTGTTGATTTACCAACCAGGAACCACTTGCTGCATTCTTGTTGGTTGTGCAGGAGGCTCTCGTAATGCTTTTCGACATGTATGGTTGTATAATTGTGCATCTGTTTGCAGCCATTTTAAAGTGAGTGTAAACATTGAGGCCAGCAGCTTATGTAGATTTAAATTGACAGAGACTCTAAGAAAAGCTCTTTCTTAAAGAAGTGAGACACTGAATGATTTTGTGCAAAAAGCATAATGAACACGTTTAATAGAACCCACAGACCTATCCGCCCTGTTCCAGGAGGCATAATAGCTCAGCTTTAAACCAGTCCTGTTACAGATGAATCACTGCTGTTATTCTCTTCAGATTCTTTCGAGTCCCACTGTTTACTAACGTTTGGCTGATACATAGACAGTTCATAACTTACCACCTGTTTTCCAAGTTGATACAGCTGGTAATGTTTGTGACTGGATTTTACTGTTTGCAAGGAAGTAAAAATGAATCCTCAATGTTAGGTCATCGGTGTTGATCAGAGTCATTTCAGAACATTTCAGGAAGTTTGAGACCCTGAGAAGTTAAATTTTAAGAAAGCCGAAAAAGCAGGAGGTAAAAATGACGCCTCAGGGATTCTAGGTTTCTTGCACAGAAACAAGTAAAGTTTTGCCACAGAAAAAGAATGCATGGACTTTATTAAGTCAAATATTCATGTAAAATGAATGCATTTATTGTTTATTACTTCCTCTGCAACAGCAGACTGAGGCTCAAACATCCACACAGAGGTAACGATAACAATTTGAACATAAAGTCAGGAGCAGAAAGCGACGCCCAGACAGAGGTGTAGTTCATGTTCTGTGAGAACTGTCATTATAACTGCAGTAGCGGCTGTAAAAAAGCAATTTATAGGGAGATTAAGTTTCACCCATAAAACTGGTTATTCCTTCACAGTAGTAGCTGACGTGTAAAACTTCATGTTCAGCGCTGCTTTATTAAAGCATTAAGGTCTGTTAGCTGTCGAATAGTAAACTGATTGTCTTCTGTTCAGAATGCATTTACCAAGATGTGAATAAGTGTTGCAGTCTTATAATTTATTTCAGAACTTTTCTACATCCAGCTTCTTCAGTGCCTGTTATTTGTTTTTTGTTTTTTTCATTTTCATGTAATTAGAGATCCCCTCATTTGTGTATAGAGCAGTCTTGTGAGCTATTCAATACCAGTATAGCCAAGTCAAGTTTATTTATATAGCACATTTTAGCAACAAGGCAGCTCAAAGTGCTTCACATCATAAAACCATCATTTGTGGAACAAGCAATAAACATCCCATTTTGTAAAATGCCATCATGAAAATCATGAAGCAAATACAAATCAAATATGTTGATCAATGCCCCAGTTATAACTGAGCAGGCAACTAAACTGGTGGCATTTTTGTCTTGATTTAAAGAAACTATAATTATTATTTTTTTGGTTTGTCTTGCAGTTTTCTGTTCCATATGTGTGGTGCACAGAAGTACAAATCCAGCTGTTGACAATGAAGACCAGCAAATAGCAGACAAGTTGGGGATGAAGTTGTGGAGAAATTTAAAGCAGGGTTAGGTTAAAAAAAGCCCGATATTCTAAGCTTTAGGTATTCCAAAAGGTACTGTTCAGTTCATTGGTCAGAAAACGGGACGAGTGTGATGCAGGTGAGAAAGTACCGAATCATGGAGATCTACCTAACGCGACATTCTAGGAAAGGAGAACACCAGTCAGAAAAGCAGGCAAAAGGCCCATGGTAACTCTGCAGGAGCTGCAGATATCAGTTGCTCAGTTGAGAGAATCTGTTGACAGGACAACTGCTACTAGTACACCACAAATCCAGGTATCTATGGAAGCGTGTCAAAAACATTGATGCTGAATCTGCTGTATTCACTCAAAGTTGTATAGTTTTCACTATCAAGATGATCCTCCAATAAACAGTTATTTTTCACTCTTTGAATACTAATTTATCAAAGAATGGCCTCTGAACATTACCTACACTTTGACCATCATACAACTGACATATATAAAACATGGCACTAAATAACTAATGCCGCAAACTAGCTTGCTACATGCTAACTGCAAGCTAATACAAGGGCAATTATTATTTTGTCATAACCCATATTCTCATCCAAGCCAATGTATTAAGATCAATATTAGCCTGTCACTTGGCCGCTTTCGGACATCTTAGAGTGTCTTAGTTATATGCTGAGTTCCAGTTGAACTTGGAACTGGGACATTCCACCTACTGGGACCAACTCTGATTACAGCCAGCTAACACTTGTAACGCAGACTTAGCGTTTCAATATGGCCGCTCCGTGCAACAACAGTAAGATGTTGTGAAAATGTGTTTATTTTACAAGACACACATGCAAAAGTGTGTGTAAAATCAATGTTACATGTAGCGACTGCAGTTCTAAACGGAACAAATTGAAAATGATGCTTGCTTATGGAAAGTAGCGCTTTAGATGATATTTGTAAAAGCTATTGCAAACAATGTTTATGGGTGTCATCATGTTTTTAACTAGACTATGTTGCCTCTGCTCTGATGTCAAACCCAGCTCAGAGTCCCCCCTCTCCAGGTAACTGGAACGCTGCATTAGAGTTACTGATACGTTTCAAAGCAACCACAAGAGGCAGAAAAAAATTTATGAATATTTTATTATCCAGTGTAACTTACAAAGAGCAGAACATTGAAACAAAGCATCAGTGGTCCTTTCCAGTTCCCAGTAGAGGACACGGTGGAGAAAGGTCGTCTGGAGATTCCAAGTGAACTTTCTGACACATATTCAATTGACTACTTGAGTGGAAAAGGTGACGCTGCACATCAATCAGCCTTACCAAATTATCTCCAACAAAACATCATACCGTGGGAAAGATTTACAGCAGAAAAATTACCTTAAAGATCCACCCAGAGCCACAATGGAACAATTTAGATTTCAGCATAGTAATGGGTTTAAATGGCCCAGTCAAAGCCTGACATAAGTCAAATTGATTATGTATGGTAAAACTGAAAACTGACTGCCAAAACCACTCTGCCTACTTGCACTTGCACATCCTCTTAAAGGCTGTACAAAGTACAAAGTGTTGACAACGGATACATTGTCAACAATACATATTCACTCCAAACTTGTTGGGCTTTTCATTACAAAAAAAATTATAATAATTAAAGCATCAATAAATCCCCTTTCTTTAAACAAATATACATCACTTTGTATTGATTTAATGCATAAAACTCCATTAAATATACTGCAGTTTCTGGTTGTAATTTGATAATCAGGGTAATATTTTTAGATGCTATTGTTTTACATGAAATACGTTAAAGTAAAGTAGCTACAGAATGCTCTGATGGTGGTGTTTAATTACAGATATTTGCCTAATTATCCAGTGTAACCGATGGTGCGTTGAATGTGCTTAAATACGTCTTAACCCCAAAAGAGGGTGACGCCTCGAGATTACCGCAAATTAACCAAATGAACACTAATAACACAAATGTAGAAGAAGTCATTTCACCATGTCGTATGTGTGTGACAGATGTAACAAAGGAAAAGAGCAAGGAGACAAACGTCCAAGTCTTTTATAACAGCAGTTAATCTCTGATTAGCCAGGCCGAACAGCACCAGATGTTTAATTAGCTGAGTGTGTGCGTTTTAGTGTTTCTTACAATGCAAGGCATATAATTCCAATAAATGTTGCGATGTGAGGCCCAAAGCTCCAACCTCATAAAAAGAAGTTCTGCTTTGGACTTGGGGTTAGGTTTAGGAGAAAGTTTAGGTTAAGTTTATGATTAGCCGTGTAGCCCTTACGATTAATAATGCGCAGTGAACGCTTCTGCAAACATAACGGAGGCTCAGATGTCTTTGCTGAAGATTTCGTGTTCAGTTTTTATTGAATAAGCAACGGCGACAGCTGTCAATGGCAACAGATGTCTGGATCCCAGCAACAGAAAACAACAGAAGGCAGCATAGCGACAAAAGATGGATCCAGATCTTGTTGAACATGGTTTAAATGAAAACACTGCTCCCCCAATAAAATCAGACTATACACTTAAATGTAAATTATCATGTAAATTGTACCAAACATACAACTAAATAAGTCACTAATCTCGCAAATGATAATTAACATGTAACTACATAAGTCACTAATTAAGTAAATTATACTCAACAAGATACAACTATAAATAAGTCACTAATCATTTAAGTTATGCTTAACAACATATAACTGTAAGTCACTAATCATGTAAATGATTATAATCACTAATCATAAAATGTACTTAACATATATCTATAACAAACTCACTAATTATATAAAGTATATTTGATCAAATATAATTGTATTTAAATCACAACAATTAGTTTTAGTGATAGGTTGTAGAAATAAATGGGTTGGTTAGTCAATGTCAGTACAGGGCCAACAATGACACCTTGCAAATTAAAAAGATGCCCCTTATAAAAAAATCCCATGATCACATGTGATTTTCAAATGTGAAAATCAAATGTGATCACATGTGATCACATGTATACATGTGATTTTGGAAGGTTTCATGGTAAAATCACATGTGAATCACATGTGACCACATGCGATTCACACATTGAAATGTGTGAATCACATGTGGAAATGTGTGATTTTCACACATTTCCACATGTGTCAAATGTGGAAATTTGTGGATTATGTGATCACGTATTATCACATAATCCACAAAAAAAATCACATGTGAATCACACATTTCCACATGTGATTCACACATGTGGAAATGTGTGATTCACATGTGATTTTACCACAAAACGTTCCAAAATCACACGTATACATGTGATCACATGTGACTTTCACATGTGATCACATGTGAACACGTCATTTTCATGAGATTTTTTTGTAAGGGGCAACACGGGTTGTGCGTGTGTGTTAATGTTAGTTTGTGTATTTTATTGTCTACAATTTTTGATGCCTGCATGAATATTTGTTTGAATATTTCAACCAGATTATCTTCTTGACATGACCCTCTCCATTATCTGGGCTTGGGACCAGCACCAGGAGCACTTGGGACTGTGCACCTCTCGTGGCTGGATTATCATGTCGACATGCGTGCGTGTGGGGGTGTGTGTGTATGTGTTAAGGGTAAGAGTTATGGGCTAACATTGGGGAAAAAGGATGAAGGAGGGGTTAAAAGTTAAGGTTGGGGAGTTGGGGTCCAGTTAGCATTTCAATCAGTTTGATAGTTTGTTTGAAGATGGTTTTTCAGTAGACATCAGTTTTCTGACTGGTGTTTGCTTTGACTTTGCTTTGACTTTGACAGGACAAACAATCATACACGCACACACTCACACCAAAGGAGAATTTAGAGACCAGTCAGCCTGAGTCTCATGTTTTTGGGTTGTGGGAGAAAGCCGGAGTACCCGGAGAGAACCCACGCATGCACAGGGAGATTGCAATACAGAAAGACCCCGGGCGGGGATTCGAGCCCAGGACCTTTTTGCTGCAAGGCAACAGTGTTACCAACTGCGCAGCTGTGTAGCCTTGACTTTATTTTATTTGCGAGCTGGCTGTTCAGAGTCAAGTTACATTTGAAAAGGTCAGATATAGGTCGCATTAAGGCAACCTTAGTGCAGTTCGGGAACTGTGACTTAGACTGCAGTGTGAATGCAGTCTAAGTCACTTATCATGCTGAACAACTTACAACTATAAATAAGTCCCTAATTATTGAAATTATACTTAACAACATATACTTCTGTGCTAAGTATCATGGAAATGATACTTAACATCTAACTAAGTCACTAATAATGTAAATTATACTTAACATATGATTATAAGTCACTAATTATGTAAATGATACTTAACCGAGCAACACAGAGACAGACAATCATGCACGCACAAAGTCAGATTGCAATGCAGAAAGACCCCGGGCGGAGATTCGAGCCCAGGATCTTTTTGCTGCAAGGCAACAGTTCTACCAATTGCGCCACTGTGCAGCCTTGACTTTATTTTTGACTTCTTAAAATTACTTGCGTAATCAGATGTCAGCCTCTTGTGTTCTGGGATTCTCAGCAGTCAGTTCAAGTTTATTCCTTGCAGTGTCTTCATGGTATTGAATCATTTTCAGCTGCTCCACCTTATCTCTTTGTTGGTTGGACTTAGGACAGGGTTTTTCCTGCTCCCATTGGCGCCTCTGGTCCTCTAAGGCTCTCTCCATTTGGACCAAAGCAGCCTGTATGTTGGATTTCTCTGCCTTTTGCCGGATTAAGCTGTCTTCAGTCTCTTTTACTTTGTTTTTCTCTTCATTTAGCTTTTCCTTCAGCTGCTCGGCCATTCTGATGGCATCCTGGTGATCGTTGTTTCTCTTCACCAACTCGTTATACAGAGCAGCGATCTCATCTTCATGAGCAATTACCTGTGACTGCAACTGATACTTCAACTGTTCCACCTCGGATGTTTCTTGGTTGTTGGTCAGAAGACGTACTTTTTCCAGCTCCCACTGCTGTCTTTCTTCATCCAAATCTCTCTCCATTTTGCCCAGAGCAGATTGTAGTCTAGATGTTTCTTCCATCTGCTTGGCTAAGCAAATCTCTGTCTCTTTAGTTTTGCTCTTCTCAGCCATCAGATTTGCTTTCAGCTGGTCAGCCCTTCTGATGGCATCTCGACGGTCTTTGTCCGTCTTAATCCGCTGATCATACAGAGCAGCAATCATGTCTTCATGCTCAGTTTGCTGATTTTCCAACAAATCAGTCAACTTCATCACTTCATCTCTCAAGGTCTTTTTCTCCTGGTCTTCCTCATGTTGGTGGACTGGTGCAGCTTGAACTTCTTTAGTTATTTGGTTTAAATTCTCAACTTCCTGAACCTTTTTCCTTTCGTTAGCTAGGTCAGACTCTAGCTGCCTAGCTCTCTCGTTGGCCTGTTGCTGCACAGCCTCCATTTTCAGAAGCTCACTGTTGAGACGCTTCATGTTTTCCAACAAAGCGGTGTTTTCTTGTCGCAGTGCAGAGATCGTGTCTTCTTTGGTGCTCAGGGCGTCATGAAGCTCCAACTCTGATATCATGATAATTGCTCCGGTGTTTTTATCACCATGATTTTCTTCAACAACTGTCTCTCTTTGAAGAAGTTTTAAAATTGGATGTTTTGTTGCGTCATCAGGCTTCGGAGGAGCCGCTGGCCTCTGATCAGAGGCCGGGTCTGGCTGTGATGGGGCCACCATCGTCTGTGAAGCAGAAACTTCACTCCAAGATGGTATAACTGGTTTTCTCTGAGCGTTTTCCCCCTGGTCATAGCTTTTGACCAGCTGACCAGAAGCAAATTGAACTTTCCTGGTTTTCTTTGCTTTAGACTTGGTTGACATGTTGCCATTTCGGTTCGACTGCCTTTGTCTTGGGGACTCCTCTCTCTTTAGTTCAGGAAATTCCTCTAAGGTAAATGAGGGGACATGGCTGCCCTCACCTGACTGGGAAATGCTGAAGTCAAGCATATCTTGGTCATAGAGATCCACAGGTAAACATCCTCTGTAAGCCGTCATAGTTGTACTTGCTTTTCAACACAAGTGTCTTTGAGAAATTACTGGATTGTTTTGCTCAAAAAAAAGATCGTGTTAAACTACACAAAAGTGATTCACGAGATGTGTTCACGCCAAATAGTTTCTGAGAAAAAAAACTAGACCTAAAGAATCTTAAGAAGTGTGTTCATGTCAGTTATGATGTCATAGAGATCCCACAACAGCAGAGATGATGTCATGGAAACAAAATCAACTTAAACCCCGCCCACAAGCAAATGGAGTCTAAAAAAACTAATCAAGCATAAATCAGAATAAAATCATTAGTTTCCATAGTTACCACTTATACTTCTGGCTGTTAGAATAAACTGTGATAATAGCACAGCGCTTTTCCAATCATTTTGACTCAAGGCGTTTTACACTAGAATCACATTCACCCATTCGCACTCAAACACACATTTATACACATATACGCAAATTGGTAGGGACTTGGGGTTCAGTGCCTTGCCCAGGGGCACATCAACATGTGATAAGAGAAAGCTGAAATCAAACCTACAACCTTCGCCCACCAAGTAGCTTCCATGTTGCTAAAAAATGTTAACCACACCTGAAAATACAACTATACTGGACTTTCAAAGTAAAGCATATCCTACAAAGCTCTAGGGGGGTCACAAAAATCATTTCTTTCTCAATGAAATTTAAAAATATGAATTTCTTGTGCCTTTTTTTATTTTGATTTGCTCATGCAAACATTTCTCAAAACAGACAATAAGCCGGATTTTTGTGGGGAGCTATCTGTAGTCGATCCAAAAACAAAAAACATCTTAATGTTTCTGGATGAATTTTTTTTTTCTTTGCTTTGTAAGCGAGTGGGGCAATAGAATCTTTTGATCTAGATTCTAGATGGGTTAATTTTTAGCACTTTGAAATTAAGTTGAATGCAAAAACCTAGTAAATAAATGAGGTTTACTAGGATTTAGTCAAAATGCCATCCTGACAGATAGAATAGGGCCAAATTAGCTTTGTCTTAGAGGTTTGGTCAGGAGCTGCAGAAAATCACTGAGGGCCCCTCAAATGGCCCCCAGGATGCACTTTGGACATCCTTGCAGTAGATCATTGCATCGTTGAGCTTAATGCTTCTAAAACCTTAACTAAGGTTTTTAGTCTTGCCTAAATCAGATGGCTGAACATTAGCCACAACTGCATCTGTAATATTCAGCTCTTTCTTAGTAACCCCTGAATATCTTGTTTGTTATAAATTGCTTAACTATATGCTGTTGATCAGTTTGTCACTATTTTCTCAGCCTGACAAATCCTATCACCACCTTTATATACGATGTTTGAGGCTGCTGACTGTTGTAATTTGCATAATCTGCTTCAATCCCTCAGTAGCCTCTGAGTTTGCTAAGTGTGGAGAACACATCTGGATTTTGCATCAGGTTATCATTTGTGTTGCAGCATCAGAGATTGAGTCTTTCTGTGCTCTTCTATGTCTCCTAGGTGTTTAGAAATTACCCTGGCAGACCTGGTACCAGCAGAGAAGGCAGACTGAAAGCAGTGACAGCCTCAGCTAATAACACTTATAACTGCAGATGAGATTCTGCTGAAAAAATAGTGACAAATTTCAAAATTGTGGAAGTGTAGACATATACTATCCAGTATGCAGCATGCCCCACTGTCTTTTATGTTTTCAGTTTTAGTTAATGTAAATTATAAAATAAACTATAACATCACATGAGTCACAGCTGAACCTTGCCACTGGTGCAAACCACAAAGAAGAAGATAATAGGAAGTTGGTGTGGCGTGTTTTTTTTGATGACTTACCGCATAAGCAAACTTATTCACGTTTGATTTTAATTGTGTTTCTTATTTAATGGAAACACCCCAACTAAGAAGTTTTGTTCTTTCGACATTAGTGGCATATTGACAAAATTTTGCAAACATTTGTAATGGAAACAAAGCTACTGATAACTAATAATCATGTGTGGCTTTATGATTTATAAAGGTTATATGTTAGCTTTTGAATCACAGTTTAATACACAATGACAATGTAAATCCAAAGACTTAACATCACTTGATGTAAACAAAACATTTTTAAATCCTGCATGGCTGTCTTTGTCATTTTAAAACAGTCTCTGATTCGCATATCCTCACATTAAATTCAATACAGGGAGTATCCAGGTGCAGAGTTGCCAAACATAATATGCTTCTAATGTTTTGGAAGAGTTTAGATTTCCAGTGAACTTCCTTAACCCAGAGCTTAAAAATATCTCAGCCACACACACGGCAAACACACCCCAACACACACCCACACAGTTTCCACTAATTTGTCATGATAGATGTCATGTGGTTCTCATTGACTCTTGTTTAATGAAGTTACTTTGGGCCGCAGTAGAGTCATGTTGCATGTCTCCTGTGAAAGTGTGTTGTGGGAAGAGTTGGGTGAATGGCCGTCGAGCCAATAATACGCAGCGACCCGACAGAGGATATCAGAATGGTATCTGCTCCTAAAATAATACCGCTGGAACTTCGCGGTTCCTCTACATTTGGTTTTTATTTAGTAAAAATGTTGGGTTCAGTCCAATAATAAAGACAGAACAAAAACACTCTCTTGGTTTTTGGTCAATACACTTTCATACTAAGTGTCTGAATACATGCAGAATAGCTCAAGGTTACGCCTCTCTGTTGTTAACAGTGCCTTGCAAAAGTCTGCTCCTCTTAAATCTTTTCATATTTACTCACATTGCAGCCACATTGGTGGGATTTAATTTGACTTGATGTTTTTAACAAAAAAATCTAAAACTAGTAGAGCACAATGTATTCAGTCTCTTTTAGAAAGTGGTAAGACCCAAAGTGGTCTTACCACTTTCTAAAAGAGTTCTAAAAGAGTTCACCTGGTAAGACCACTCTAAAAGAGTGGTCTTACCAGGTGAACTTCCCCCAGGAAGCTGAACCTGGGGGAGGTTCACCTTCCAACCCAACAGTGACTCTCAACTTTTGATGATATTTTCTTGGGTCCTTGTTCTATGTCGCACTTTGTTCAGAGGGTGTGGACTCTGCTACTGAGAAACATTTGCTTCCTGGAGGCATAGACCCTGTTGAAGTTTTACATTTTGAACAAATGCAAGTGTTTGGCCATGAAGTATGTAATGCACAAGTTCAACGCTATGAAGCTTACCAGATATTTTCTGCGCTGTAAACAACCATCCTCCACTGTGAAGAAAGAAGTGCCTGTTAATGTTGACTTGATATTTGGAAGCATGACCAACACGGACTGAATGATTTTGTTCACTTCTTATGTTGCCATTGGTAAAACCTGAGGTACAGCACAGTCAGCATTTTGACAGGGTTTTATAAAGAGTTCAGATGACATTTTTTTTTTAGAAATAATTATAATTTTGAAAAGTACAAAACTTGTAAGTTTTAATGAAGTGCTGTGTTCTTGAAAGTTTTCAAAAAATATTGTTTCTGGGCAATAGAAATGCCTGTTTCTTCCACTTCACTGTTAAGTTCCAGTTTGTTTTTTGTTTTTTTTTATCAGATAAAATCTCACTAAAATAGAATTGACAAAGTCAGAAAAAGTTCAAGCGGTCGAGGTACCATTGTGAGGTTCTGTACATCTGCGTTGTTGTCAAGAGCAGAAATTTGTGTAACACCTTTCCTTTTGAAGTGGTTGGTACTTCAAAAAGTATCAACCACTTAAATGACCAGTTTGGACTTTCCTGCCTTCAGTCCTCTATTCACTTTAGAAAATCTCTAGAGATCCCGACCTAGCATCTGGGAGGCTTTCAATCTGGGGCAACAATGGCACAGGGAGGAGAAATTGTGCTTTTTAATGTCCCAGCTGCAAAGTGTACATGGTGAAAGACCAACAACCTCGCCAGTGCAGTGATGTGTGGTGAGGCAAAGCACTGACAACAGAATGTTATGTATCAATTTTAATCTTAATTGATTCATGTAGTTGCTTTTAAAAAATATATGCTTTATTTAATTAAAGCAACAAAAAAACTGAGAATATTTAATATTTTATATAATTTAAATTTTTTCTGGCCTATCTCTCAGTTTTGGAGTAAAACTGAAAATTGCGTGTAATCTTACCTTTAATTATTTATAAAGTCTATCCACCTCCTTGTCCACTAACATGTTGTTACTCTTTTGTTTGACTTCATTTTAATAAATCCAGCTACATCCTTGGAGATAATCGCCAAGGATGAGAAATGTCCATGCATCTGGATTTTTCAAATTATTTTCAGTGGTTTCAAAGCATAGAAGAAGAGCATCTGTTCTGCTTATTTTACTTATGGAGCAAATTGCTGCCCTCTAGCAGTGTCATACGGTACTTTCAATCTCCCCTTATGCATTTATGACCAAATATGTAATTCAATTGGCAATGCATAAATTCAGTGTTTTTGACCTTAAAAACATCAAACAAATATATCATGTCAAACAAAAAAATAAACAAATTAATAGAAAAGCCAAGTTTTGCTTTCCCTGACTGCACTTCACTACCTCAGTGGGTCTCTTTATGTTACTGGATACAACAAAAAACAAAAGGTAGACTTTGGTGTAGACTCTTAGAAAAACATAAATAGTCATAGCTGGGAATGGTTAGGTTTTCTTTCCGGTACTATCACATCAATCTGCAGGATCTTCAGTCTAAATGGCTGCAACACAAAGATAGCTCACTTTGCATTTTTAAAGAGCCGTGTCAAATCATTGTTCAATTGCATATCAAACACTCTGAAAGTGCACACATTCATTGTGGAGAGCTAATTCACTTGATCGAAAGAGCCACCTAACTTCAACTCCTGCATGAAAAGCAAACGTTTCTGATTTCACTCCATCAGGGGATGCAAGGGTAGCTATAACAGCACAGATGTCCTATCATATTCATCCATCTGCCCCAAATGTCCAGGTTTTTTCTGTAATCAGCTGGTCCACAAGGTCTTAGACAATTCCCTGTGCCGGAGAAAACCTGCCTTCCAACAGCTTCTTAACTATCTCTGAAGCCCAGCAGCACTGTCCGCTCCCCTCACATCGCTTTTTACTGCTGAAAGCTCTGACCTACTGTCAGCTCCCATCATGCAGGTCAGGTGAAAGAAAAGAGGAAGAAGACTCTGTTCAACCATGTTTCTCTCTCATCCAGAAAAATAAAAATACAGGGAAAGGTTAGAGAAGCCTGCTCTAAAATCTGTTCATACACCTTTATGTCTTAACTCTCAACGTGTCCTGACAAATCAGATGCTGATGTTCTTGTTCTGTTTCAGAGACTAAATGTAACATTTTTTCAACCTGTGCAGGGAAATCATTCGATGCAGTGATTTTCTATCACTCAATTTTTAATGCAAATTTAATTTATTAAAAAACTGAGGGGTGTAACTAGGGATGTTTTCACAATTGATATTCTGGTAGAGTCAGTTTGACTGGGGACCAAAACTGCTACATTTCTTACATTTTCAAATGCTACATTTGAAAATGCACTGTGTCAGGCAAAGCAAACCCTTTGAAAAGCGTAATCACAGTAGGAAACGACAGGAAAACTTCTGAAGAAGACACTGAGCGCAACTTCCTTCTTAACAAAATATGAACAAAAACGGAGTAGCATCAGATTTTACCAGTCGTAGGATTTCTTGTATCCTTTTGGTGTATTTGTCACAAAAAACTATTCAACAATGGGGTCAGCATGAGCCAATTCCCCAGCGAGCATCCAGCTTGTTTTGTTTTGGTTTTATTAACTCAAAATGCTCTGCACTTTATTCCACTTCCTGCTTCTGGAGTGGTCTCTGGTCCGCTTGGCATTCACATATGCCTCCGAGCCCCACCAGAGTTCACTTCAACCAAGGCAAACAACAGTTTGCTTTTCTGGTTCGCATCAGAGTACAAGTGTGCATTGACACGTTCTCAAATGAATTGAGGGGAAGTGTCTGGGCAAACTCTAGTTAGTTTGCCTAGATTCTCTAGGCAAACCAGAGGTAAACAAGCTAGAGTTTGAATAAAGCAGACGAAACAAAACTGGTTTGAATGTATCTTTAGAGGAAGTCTTTAGTGTAACCCAAAGGAGAAGTTGATTTTTCCTTTCACTATAGAACCAGATGTCTTGTGCTCTTTATTTTCACTTTTCTGCTCTCTTCAATGGCAAAAATAGGGATCACTATTTTAAAAATGTCCAATCTTTTACATTTACTTTAAGATGCTGAATGCCGAAACTTGGAAGACGGCAATAAAGGGTCAGCGAAATGAGATATACGTAGCCTAAGTGTTTTATTATTAGATTTAAAATAAACTGGAAAAAGAAATGACACCAATCATGAATGACTATGATTGAACACATCATTCATGATTCTGGGATTTCATATGCAGGCAAATTATGTGTCCAATTATTTTTGAGCCCCAATAAATTGTATCAGCACGCCAAAAGAATTGCTTTGTGTCTCAGTTGCTTATTATAACAGCTAAGAGATCATTGCTAAATTACTGCCTCATTAGCCTTCGCTTCTGAACCGCACAACCGAACAGATACAATCTTTAAATGTACACACCTGCTCAGATAATTCATTAGGCACAAGTTTCAGGGTCACAGAAACACACCGAATCAGACACGAGGAAAAGGGTTTGATGAGAAGATTTCTGATGAGAATAATGAGACAGAAAAATCTGAAAGTGTGAAACAAAGAAGAGAGAAGGCAGACAGCAAGGACTCTTCTCTCCAAGAGAGAGAAACCACTAAGCCTAATGAAAGTTTTAGAGAAGAGACTTGGGAGGTTTACAAGCAGCTTTAAGTAGACTTCAGGGGCTGTTAGAGATTTTAAAAGTGTGTTGTTTGATGGTTCAGTGGTGTTTCTCTGTGTGTGAAAGCCACTTTGGAGAATTACAAGCAACGCACACTTGCAAAATCCAAGGACAGTAGCTTAATAGAGGACAGGTTCTTCTATATAATTGTTTTCAGCACTTTCTGCTTCAGTGATGAACTCACAACTCCAGGAAATATTTGTCCATACACTGTAAGTGTTTGTCAGCATTGAAATGGTTTTTATTTTTGCTTTCTTTATGATACTGAACCAGAGAAAATGAGTAAGGGGATCTTGTCATGTTTCTGGATTGTGTCACACCAAAATGTTTCAGATCATCAAACTGTCAGGGAGTGGTGTGGTGAGGTGGTGAGGCAGACGCTGGAGACCCAGGTAAGGTGAATGATGAGGATTTAATGATGAATAATAATAATAATAATAATAGTGACAGTCCACAACCGTGGCAGCACTGCAGGGCAGGAACACAGAGGCCTAAGCAGGTAGCGCACGGCAAACGAGTGGAG
>CAEFZY010010484.1:0-20808 GCA_903066815.1 Brachyrhaphis roseni
CCTCTTTGGATCCACCTATGTATGTGAACAGACATTTTCAGCACCTCTCAACTGTCCTTCACATAGCCACCTCAGACATTCAGCCAGATTTCAATGCCCTTGTTCAAGCCCAGAACAGACTGGATTATTCGCACTGAAAAGGTAAAATGAGGTGGAAAAGATAAGTTATTGTTTATTGTATTGCAGTATTTCTATAAAATTGTTTGTTGTTTTTCCTTGTTTGTGGAACAAAGTTAAAGTGTGAACAAGTTAAAAATAAATTGCAGTGATTCAATGATTGTTTTTGTTTTCTTATTTCAATTTCACATATCCTAATATAAATATTTAAGGAATAAGAGTTTAAATAAAACCATCAAAAGCAATCTGCTTTTGTATAAAGTAAAGTTAGGTTAAATGAAATTATTATTATTTATCTTACGGTATATCAAAAATAATATTGAGCAAAATTTTATTGAAATATTGTCGATGTGGCCCTGCAGCAGTGCTCGGGTTGCTCATGCGGCCCCCGGTAAAAAATAATTGCCCGCCCCTGCTTTACAGCTTGTGTGCCAATGCTTCGGCCACTGATGATCTTTCAAGTCTTCTCAGTCAATTGTTTCCTGTCCTTTATGTGGAGAACCTGACAAACTCCAGTAGGGTTTTGCATCAATGTGCCAGTGGACCATTCTAAAATCCATAAAGTTCTCATCAGTTCTGTTGGTCTCTTTACTGATATGCTGTTTGTTGCTCTCACTGTGAATAAGAATGTATTACTGCAGGTCTGGGCCCACAGTTCACTGCACAAACCCACTACACCTGATTAGCCCTCATCCATTCGAGTGGAAACGCCTCAGTCTTTTTCCTGTTGAAAGTGTTTCCCTCCTCTGTGTCATGACTGAATAATATTTAGTCTTGATCATATTTTTTTGTAGTTGTGGTAGAAAAGGAAACCATGTTGCCTCAGGAAAAGATGCAACAAATGTATAATATGATAATTTGACTAAAACCTCTTTCCAAAAGATGTTTTAGTCAAAAATATCACCTTTAGCAAAAAATGACTTGAGCCATTATTGAGAAGGTGACAATATATGAATTAATGTGCATGCCTGTGATATTTAACCATAATCAATAACTGGATGTTTCAAATATATGCAAGTCTGTATCAATGAACATTAGAAAAAAGTTTCTGTGCTTTATTGTTGGTAAAATCTTTAGCTTTGCTGTGTGCGTTTGTGTGAAAATCTTTATTTTGAGCAATGCTGCTACTCAACCCTTTTTTATACACTTTCTCCTAATTCCCCCTTCTGTCTCTCCAAATACAATGCTGCCTTTATCATCAGCTAAAACAAATAGCCTCACACTCCCCAGACAGACAGACAGAAACACACTCACTGTAGGTAATCTTTGTAAGGACTAAACTCTGACCAAGATTTATTCTCTAACCTCTATACCACAAAGCACATTAATTACTTTAGTATTTCCTTCATTCAGGCAGACATGTCTCAGAGCATGTGTGTTAGAGTGAATACCGATAAGCACTTCATTTTAATTACATTTAATGCGTCTAAAATTGGTCCTTACAAGGATAGAAGTCCTAAAGTACACACACATGTACTGGTGGGAATCATTTCTGTGTAATTTTTCCCATTCGCTGCCGGTGAAACGGGCTGTTTGATTGGTTGCTGCAGTGATAGATGCCCGGCCAGTTTTCTGATTACTACAATCTTCGATCTCCGGGGCCCAACATAATCAGAATAAATGTCCCCTACTGTGGGAGGAATAAAGGTGTGTTTGTTGTGTGTGTGTCTGCAAGAGAAACATGGACATGGTATAAAGGGAAAAATAGGTTTTAAAGTGTATGTTGACAGCATGGTATGAGTGTTTGTGCAAGAGTGAATGGCAGATGGTGCATAGCACCGTGAACCTGTGATATGGTGAGATCAGCTCCAGTTTTATTTCTGATACTGTACCGGGAGAATAGTTTTTGTAGTTCTCCATCTATAATTTCAACATGTACTTTTTAGCTTTCTAATTTATTAGAGCATTTTAAAATGTCAGAAAGCTGTTACAAGCATTTATCGTCTCTAAAGTTTCTTCCTAATAGATTTTCAAGTAACCTGACAGCGTTCTGCCATCCCATTATCCTTTGTGGTCTAAACTTTATTGTTTATCTGAAGTCAGTTTTCTTGCCAGCAATGAAAAAAGAAAAAGAAAACAAAATAAGAATAACAAAAACCTACTTTAAAAAAGCAACATAAGAAAAAAGAATGGGTTGCATATTGAAACATAAAACCCCTCACGTCAAATAAAAGCAGATTCATTCAATTCTCTGAACTATTTTCAAGTAATGGACATGAGAACGACTTGGAAGAATACAGACATAAAACGTTATGCTTTGTAGCAATTTAAACAGTCTGTTCACAATAACATAAATGCATGAACAATATCATAATATCAATGAAGAATATCCACCAACTTGACCTCTTTTGTTTCCACATGAATATCTAAATCTGTCTAAAGAGACCAAAAATGTCAATAATTTACCTTCTTTTGTCATTCAGTCAACATATGATGCTGCCTTTAACTTATCATGTCTGAAATTCTTTCACCTAAAAATTTAACACAATAACAAACACAGACTGAGATGCCTTTCCAAATATGACACTTTATAACATTTGCACTCACTGTGCACTTCCTGGTACTCACATGCCTGCAGAGTAACTAGTTACATTTCCTTATTTATTTTAGAAACTGTTTGATTTTTACAACATATTTTTTATATTTACTTGTGTAACATTAATATGAAGTGTTGCTGCTATTACTTGATTTAAATTTACCACTAGTAACTTTGCTTAATGAAGAACAATTACATTTTAACACAAAACTTCACTAGACAGAGAGGATATGTTAAAGTGAGAAATATTTTTATATGGAAGTTTTTGTTGTTTAATGTTATTTTTTTATCTGATTGAACTAGTTCTGCTGTGATTTTGATCTTTAACCCCTGAAACAACAACCGTACATTAAATGTTCTTGTGTTTATTGTAAACAAAACTAACTAGTCAAACAAGAGATTAGTTTTTACATTAGTTTAGTTTTTACACGTATAATTTTAGGGACAAAAAATTAGGGGCCATGTTTCACTGCAGGGGCTCTGTTGCCCTTCCTTGCACAGGTTTGGCAACCCACCTTGTTGCATCAGTTTGATTTGATTTCAGTACCAAGCATCTGAGAACACCTCATGCTCACATTTTAGTCTGGGTTTACACGTTTGTTAATGTTCAAATTAACAAACGTGTTAAATTTATTAATTTTTCTGACAGCAAAAATACAAACAGTAATTTGTATATTATTGAAAACAAATTAAAGCAGTAAGGGATTAAACTGTGGCGTGGGGTGTAGCAGCGATTTTGTTAGGCATGGTAATTACTCCAAAATGCAATTATTTCATAATTCTACTATTTCTAAAACCACCACTGCTTTCAAGGAAGGCCCCTTCAACAAGAACTCTCAAATTGCCTGTGTAAATATGATTAACTATATTTAGTATTTTTAAATCACATACATATGCAGAAAAAAAATATTTTTCTATAATTATCCTAGATGGATATAGAAACCAGTGAGTTTCATCTGATATAATCCTTACTCCATATTCTTACTCTAACAATGCAAATACATTTGTGGTCATTTAACTGAGGATTAAACATTTATTACCACAGTAATACAGTACATTTTGTGCCTGGAATGACTAGCAAGCAGTGCAAGGTGCAGCATAACATAGATCAGTGTTTATAAAATCAATTTTTATTAGCATGGAATTGACTGTGGTGTCAACCCAAACTTATTAACCCGATGTAGAATTGGCCTGTGACCTTTAATAACTCAGAATCTATGGACTGTACATGAACATTTGTTAAAAAGAGCTTAATATGGAAAGATTAAATTCAAGTCTTAGATACATCAAATAATGGCCTTTAAATAAGAAAGAAAAAATCCGTAAGATTATATGAGACTGTAAACAATGCAAATGTTACAATGGAACATATGGTGTGTTTTTTTAACTCCTGACTCAACAAATTGAAAATGTCAAAACATGAAACCGCACAGTTTTGAAAATGATAAACGATTCATCAGAAGGGACAATTAAGTTTTTAGAGTTTTGCATCATTTATGCTTTCTTGCTCCCATAAGGCATTTGTGTGTCTGAATTTTGTTACAAACTGTTAAGACAATAAGTTTCAGAAGTAAGACATGTTTCAGAGGAATTGCTTGATATTGTTGCATTAATATTCTCTTACACTTATAGGTTAGTTTAAAAACGTTGAAGGTAAAAATCACTTTTTAGTAGAAATAAGTAACCGATATGCTAATCATAAAAATCTAATTCAATAAAATGACAAATTAAATATAACATCCATCTGCACTATGAAGTAGCACCAAGCCATTTTCCAACATGTCATCTCAGGAACAGAAGAACAAATTGGTGTAAGCTACAGCCTAGATTCTTGGCAGAGCCTTTAAGGCAGGAATTTTAGTTTGTTAGTGGTCTCTTGACAAAAGTAAAAGCCATTTTGGAGCTTCAGTGAGCAAAGAGACCCAGCCATAAAAGTCTGAGTGCCAGAGATTTAGGACTGAACTCTCAAATCAAAATGGAGCTCTTGTTTCCAAACCAAACGCACAAAAAAACAACACATCAGCTGTAAATGAGTTTGTTTTTGTTCGTTCACAATAACACTGCACAAAATTCGAAGGATGTGTCAAAAACCTAGAGCACAGGTGTCTTATGATGCTGCTGTATTTCTGTCTGAATGCTAAATCAGGAGGGAAAAAGGAGATTATTACATCTGTGTGTCAGCATTTTACTGGGATGATTAACAGTTAGAATTAGTTTTACCGCAATTTACTGTGAAAATCCTTGATGTATTCAAATGGAGCCACATTTTTAACGTCTTTTTTTTCAACTAAATAAACAAAATTCACATCTAACTGCAAATCAAGTTGTGGTGTACTAAAGAAGCAGAACATTTTGAGATGGAATCAAAAGATCCTTCAATAAAGTTTTAGTTTATAGGGTGTGCAACCTTCTGCAACTGGGTTATTATTGCTTTATTGTACCTTGCAACAGTTTTTGTTTAAGTTTTCAGTTAAGTTTCACAGGACAGTTCACACGTTATTTGTGCACAAATACGTACGCATGATCACAATACATAGTCATGCAACTTAAACAAATATGGGTCAGGTAAAAAGTTAACTTCAAGATAAACTCTTTGTCTGTAGGCAGCTTAAATAAATCACATGGATGTTTCACTATTTTCAGGGCGTGAAATTTAAAAAAAAATTAATGTAAAGAGCTGGCTGGATTTACACAACACTGAAAGTGAAGTAAAGCAATGACAGAAAGATGGAAAGTGTGGAAATGTGTGAGTGTAAGTGTAATAAATTATTGTCCCATGGCATAGCCTGGGCACAATTATGTGGATGTTTTGGGTGTGTATGTGCGTTTATGCGTGTGTGTGTGTGTGTATGACAGTGAATTTAATTGCTCTTCACCTTCACTTCAGAAGCTTTTAGCCTGGTCAGCACACAGCCTATCGGAACAAAGAGCCAGTCTGTGAGCAGAGCCCAGCCGAAGTGAGGCTGTCTCGTTACTAAGTGGATTACCTTCACACTCTCCCTGTCATACAGAGCTGCATTGTCTGGTACACAACTGAAACTAAATTAAGTGACAAAAATTGGAACTGCGTAAGATTTCTGTTTCTCTTTTACTTCCCCAGATGCTTCAACAAGCTTTCGGTTTTACTGTGGACTTTTACTCTCCCTCAGTTTCTGTTATTCTTCCAGAAACTCGTTTTCCTCCTCATGCCACAGAACTCATTTCATTTGCATTGATAAGTACGTTTCTCAATTTGTGGAATAAAGAATAAGTGTCTAAAACTGCCTCTTGCTATCTAGACACAGCTGCACATAAGCCAGACGCAAAGTTGGAATAAATATGCTTGCAATTATAGCAGAGGAAGAGGAAAAAAAGAGGCAAAAAGCTTCACCTGTCAGAGCGACACTGCATGTGAATACTTCAATTCTCTTTCACTTGCGCACACACAACGATGCTTCGCTTGGTGTCAGCGTCACAAGATACACAAAACTGCAAAACAGTTTCCACCAAAAGTCAGTGACAAAACAATGCAAAAAGGTTAGTTTTATCTTTTTGCCACAACATCATCAAATCCTGAAGAGAAAAAGGTGATTACATCAATTTACTTACTTTTTAATACTGAAGTGTTTTTGTTGCTTATTGTTTACTAACAAATAGATCTTCTGAATGTTTTAAAGCACAGATGAACAGTTCAACGTTAAGATGCTCCAACACTGTAGCTGTCGATTTTTGACCATCACTGCAGTGGAAATATCCCCTTAAAGGGATCAAAAATTATTTTTATATTGAGGTTCTGTTAAGTGTTTATGAGTAAACAACATCCTACCTAGGGTAAGATGAGGGTATCACAAGCAAGAGGGGTGTCTGAGTTTTTCTGCTGGACTTGCTACATTTGTGACCTGATCAGCGGAAGATAATGATTGAATTTATTAATTGATTAAGCATAGATCATCCTCTGGCATCAAGGCATGACAAGATCTCAAAAAGGTATAGAAGTTAAACCATAAACTTCTTCTTTTATCAATGTCCATATGATTTAAGGTCATTTTAAAGAGATTCCAGCTAAGATGTTGGTGGGGAAACAGCAATCAAAAGCAAAAGAAGTAAGGGATTGTCACATGCACAAACTTATTCATGTGTGATTCTAATTATGTGTCTTGTTAAATGAAAACAACGTGTGTTTTTTTGTTTTTTTTACATTAGTTCAAAATCAACAGTTTTGCACATATTTGCTACAGTTAGCCTCTTATGTAGGTAAAACTGAGAAGAGCAATATCCTCCACAGCAGGCGAGTGAAAACAAATCCTGACTTGTTTGCTCTGATTTTGCTTTGTATCAGACTCAAAATAGCACTAAATAAATATTACAGATAACATTGTTTTAAGAGTGATAGCATGTGTTTATTCTTTTAGTTGTAGCAGCAATAATGCTTTCATTTTACAGAAACCTAATTCAATAGTTATGCAGTTTTGTGTAAATACCATGAAGCAGTGAAACCGGCCCTTTCCTAAGGCTGATGCCAACGTTTTAAGCATCAATAATTGTTTTCTAAATTTCATGAAAGCTGCGTTTCAAAATGCTTTTCCGATTAAGTTTTCATACACTAGTCCTCGGCTCCAATTTACCTTTGGATAAAATTGTGTATGCAGAATTTCATTTTCCTCCCAGCCTCCAGAAGATTAAATTACCCACCCAACACCTCCATTTTTCATCCCTCTGTTTTTTGTTCTCTCTGGATCTTCAGCTGAGCTTCCTTTCACTTTTTTCTTCCTCCTCTACTTTCCTTTCCCAGCATTTTACTTCTTTTGGTTTTCCTGTCTCTTTTTGCCACCTCCAACCCTCTACTGATTAAGAAAACAGAAAAAAAAACTGTTGGTAGATCGGTGGGAAAGTTCAATTAAGCTGTAGGCCTCTGGGCTTTTGTGTTGGTGTGAGAATGTGTATTTTATTGTGTGCACACCTGTGTGACTGTGTCTGTGCATGCTTCTTTTATTCGTGTTGCGTGTGAATGTGTGTATGTGGATGAACTGAAATGAGTGTGGATATATTCGTTCTCTTTGAATCTTCACCGGCATGTGCTCCAGTATCAGCTCTCCAGGATTAGTTTTCCTCTCTAATCAAGTAAGAGAGAAGCCCGCAGGTAATTACAGCGTCTTTCCAAAAACAACTGAGCTTTCATGTTCCTGTTGGACTCCATCACAATCCAATTACACAGTCAACTCCTACTTCAAATAAAAACACAAAATTGTTTGACTGAAGGATGTACTGTTTGATATTAGTTGAGCCAAAATAACACAAACCTAATATGGTTAAAGTCATACTAGACAATTAAAACAATTAGTTGGTTCTCCTCTGTGGATAGGCAGGTTTTCATTTTTCTCAAACAAACCAATGAAAGACTGAAAATAAGATTCTACAGCTTTCTCTTCCAAAAAAAGTTTTGAGTTGAAATAAAACTTTTTGTGCACTCCACAGTGTCACAGTAATTAACACAATTGGCTTTCAGAAAGAAGTTTGGATCTTTGTACTTTCCAGGTACTTTGACTTATTCCCACAGTTTAAAGATATACATGTTAGGTTAACCTGTCTTTCTAAATTTTCTTGCAGTGGGTGCATGGCTGTGTTGTTCTTTGGTGAACTGGTGACTGTTCCAGGGTGTACCCCGCCTCTCGCCCAATGAGTGCTGGAGAGGCTCTACGAGTGCCCCCACAACCCTGCAAGAATAAGCAGGTATGGAAAACGGCTAAAGAGGTAACACTGTATGTCTTTATATTACTATGAAGATGCAGAACTGTCTCAGTTCATAATGGTGTCACTATATCTGGGTTTCCATTAGAAATGTGCGCAAAATTTAGTTAATGTTCAACTAATGTGAAACAAACACAATTTTACAATTCTGATGTTTTTATTGAATAACGAATGCAGTTAAAATCACATGTGAATAAGTTTGTTCTTCTACTAACATGCAGTTGTTGATCGCATGACTCATGTAATGCGAAAAAAAGTATTTAAAATTTCAGTTTTGCGAAATACAAAAATTACGATACAGCCAAATGAGTCGCCTCATTGTAGTACAAAAACCTTTTTGTTGAAAAACTTTAGCAAATAAGAAGCAAATTAATTTTAATTCCAATTTCACCATTTCAAGGTAATTGGAAACACTCTCCATTGAGCCATTTACAACGTTCTAAGGAGTGCTGGACTCAGCAGAAGTGAAGTTCCACCAGGCTTTTGTTAATTCTTCTGCCGCTAGTCTGAAGGAGCAGAGTGTGGACGTTTTGAGGGAAGGCTCTTCTGTAATGTGAAAACTGTGAAGCTTGAAAACTGCAGGTTTGTGAAGGAGCTTTGTGAAAGGCAGCACTTGGTGAGAGCAAACGTTTTAGGTAACACTGAATCGTTGCCAAAGGAGAACCATCATGCTTAATACTGCCCCTTTAAATGTTTCATGCCCCAGCAAAGCTAACCAGACCTGAGTTCTGCCTGCTTTTAAGTGCTAGATAATAAATAAGATTTTTTTTATTATTATTATTCGTATAGCCACACCCACATGCTGCGATTAAATGCCAGTGTTCACACAACCAATGAGACGCAACAAGCCACTACTTTGCTTGCTAATTTCTTCCTGAAAGTTCAGAAAGCTATGAAATTATTTGATAAATCCTCAGTACAAAGCTCCACATCTGCTGCTCCTCCCTGCCCACATTCCTTCCTTCTCTCTGTGTGCTGCCTCTAACTCAACTGAGACGATTCATTGTCCAGTCAGTGCTGTGTCAAAGATTTACAGACATGGCACTGGAAGACCAGAACTGCCCACTTCTGTCTTAGACGCTCCTGTAGTATTAGTGTTTATATGAATGCTTGCGTTTCTTTTTTGTGGCCAGTTTGATTAACTGACGAAATAGGAAGGCGTACCAAGTGGACAGTTGGATCTAGCATCTAGCAAATTACTTCCAATGATTTTTAGTTTATTTTGTTTAAATTATTGAAAGCAACTACATTTATAATGCATGCATTAAATCAATGGCATACAAGCTGAATAAAATGCGACATGACTGTTTAGACTGAAAACGTTTTGAAAACAATCGGATACGGATCCGATTTAGTTTCACATGTGGAAATGACTCAGATCTGACTTTTTAGGGGAGTAAAAAGATTTTAACTGGACAGTTTAGAAAAAGTTGAATAGGTAGCATATGGGTAAAAAAGAAAGATGATTTAGGTTGCATTTGCTTGCTGTGTAAACGTAGCCTAACAGAATCAGTGACAGCAATAGCAAACAACCTGGACTTTGTTTAATGAAAACAGAGACCACTCTTGTTTTGGACCAGATAGCCTTTGGATTTTGGATTCATTCATAATAAGAAGATTTCTGATGTTTGGAGTTTGTGGATACCTGGATTATCGACAAATTTGTGACAGATTTGGCCGAATTAGCAAACACTCAGACTGTATATTGTGGGACACAGACTCAAGTTGAATGTGAGTCTTGTTGAGACTCGCAGTCCAGCTGAGGACTCAAAACTCAATAGCAGGATGGAATCGATCTTGGAGAAGTTGCTAGCTTTGGTTCAGTGGAACGGCCACACCAATTTGGATGACTGTGATGAACTATAAGAGATATGCTGGATAAAGACTCTAGGACAGATAGAAATGTTATGTCTGCCCAATCCAAAGAGAATTTGTTATTCTGAATCTGGCTCCTTGTGGCCTTCTGGCTATCTCGAATCTCCTGGAGTTTATGTAAATAAACGGCTCCTTCCCATCTCCTCACCTCTCCCGAAGTCATTCGTGAAATCTTATTGCTGAACTCTCAAGGACTCACTCTTGATTATTCCACCTTTATCAGAGACTTGATTTGGGAGAACAGGCTGTGACATGCTTGCTAATTTGCAAGCATGTCATAGTTACAGACAAACACACACTCCCTGAAAATGTGCTATATAAATAAAATTACTTTACCTTACCTTACCTTGAAGGTAAACCAGCAGTCGGTACTACTGAAGTACTCCCTATAAAAAGCCTCTAATGACTTAGTGATAAACCTTCTTTAGGTTTGCAAAACACTACACTAGATAACCAAACACTTAAGACACTTTTGGGTATACTCCAATTAAAACATGGCCCAGAGAACCAGAATGAAAGCCCCACTGTTCTTCCTCAAGAAAGGTATGAAAATCAGCTTCCTCTGCTTCCTTCTATGCAACATAGAAGAGAAATGACACAAATTTGTTTGTAATTATTATTTTTTTTACTACTATGTCATTTGCGTTGTCAGAAATGCTCAGAAATCTAAAACGAGGATCATGTAGCGTCACTGGGAGGCTGATTGATGTCTATGTTAAGATGGTCTGTTGCCCTTTTTGGGCAACAACACAAATTTTATTTGATTATGTTATAAAACGTTCATATTGTTGACACTGGCCATACAATAAGTTTCACCATTACTTTGAGTCAACTATGAAAAATAAACTTTCCATGAGATAAAATGACACTAAGGTTTTAACTGTAAAACATTTTTACACCTCATGTTTATCAATCCATGAAATATTTTCAGCCAATCATAAGGATATTCTTTAGGTGTAATTTATTACAGTTTTTTCCACTCCCACAACTGTTTAAAATAAAGTAAAATAAAAAAAATCAGTCCTCTACATTCAGATATTTAAATAACATTTTGACTTGCTGCAAACTTTTTCTGGTTTTACTCGACTTATGAGGTTTCGCACCTGCAATGCTTCAAATCATCAAGCTGCCAGAAAGTCTGTAATGGTTTTAACTTGACTTATTGCCAGATTTCTGTTTAAGACCAGTTGGTAAACAGCAACACTTGGCTCCAATCTAGTTTTAAACCTTTGTTTGCACAAACCGAAGCGCTCTGCTTTAGCCCGAGTTTTCTCTGCTCTCTCCCAGGAATCCTGTCTTGACTCTTTGCAATCACATGCTCACCCATCTGCCAGCCACTCTGCCACTGCAGCCCTGACTGCTCTGGGGATTAGTTTTTCAAGTTGTAAATTAAAAATCCACCTAAGCACTCAGTTCCATCTTCATGTCTACTCTGGGATCCACCCATTAGTTAGAGTTTCTCCCAGTCCGCCGAGGCTTGATTCTAATGGTTTTGTTTTACTCTGTTTAAGGGTTTCTTGTTTTATTGATTGATTGATTTTTTTTTGTGTGTGAGTTGTCCCAGTTAAACTTCTGAATATTGTAGAGATTAAAAAATAATATTTTTTTTAAATCTCAGTAAGTAACTTTACCCAGTTACCATGTTGCTGTCGTCACATGGTCAGTTGCTCTGCAGTCCCTAAAGCAACAGTACCATATTCTTGTATTTAAACTGGTAACTCAGGAGCCCAGTCACATTACGCTGCAACAATGTAATGCATAGTTTGCTCCCTCCGAATCTCAGCATACTGCTGTGATTAAGGACAGGGAGGCTTATCAGAAACACATTGCAACTGTTCCTATCACCCTCACCTGGTACTTTCCCTTTATCCACTGCACCATCTCCTGCCTACAGCTGAGCTAAAGCCGCACCCCTCCACCAATATGCATCAGATGAAAGTATCCAATGGTACTAGGCTGCACCTGAAAACCTATTATCTTATGCTAATTTGCACAACATTGCTTTAGCATTAAAATTTTTATCTCAAAAGTACTTTTTAAGATTTGTATGTAAAAGTAGTAATGAATGTTTTAATAATATCTTTCCAAGATTGAGTTTGGATTAAAATCCCAATTTCAGAAAAAGTTCATGCATTTTAAAAATAAAAAATTGTAGCAACCTTTTCAATGGGCATGTTGGAATTTAAAATTTAGAATTAATTTAGGAATCTTAAGAAGTCTTGCTTCTTCTCTTCCTTTAGAAAATATTTCCGCTCACTAAATATTATCTCATTCACACTTTGCTCTCTGTTTCCAATGCAGATACAAATACTCAATTTATGAATAGTTTGGTACGTCCACAGTCATTTCATCTGTTCCAACTTGCCGTACACAAGTACGCAAGCAAAAGTGACTTCAGTTTGTGACCTAGACGGGGCGGAGGGCTGAAAAAACTCCAGGAGTCAAAGCAGAGATCAGTCCAAGGTCACGTCTTTTGGCTCAGCAGGCTGCGGATAGCATTCGCAACATGGATTCTGGCTCAGGGAATGTATGAACAGCCCACAGTTGGAGAGTTCAGGCAAAGTTGAGAGCAACGTGCCCTGTTCTGTATCACCGTCTGCGAGCTGCCAAACTGCTCTGATGGAGGTCGTGCCGTTTGGATGTTCATGGAGCTTTGAGCCTCACAATGCTGTATGGATCTTGTAAAACCTTTGAACTGAAAGTTTGTTGCTAATCTGAACAAGAGTCCCAGGAATTTAAAACCTTAAAAAAAGAGGCTCACCTTTTACCATGCATTCAGAAGTGTTTTCTGCTCTGCAGGTAGGCAGAAATGGTGCAGCACTTAACCTTCAAACTTTGGGAGACTGTAGATCTCGCAGGAAGTGCTTCACCTAAGAATGTGTTAACACTAAAATAGTGAATCAGGTCAAAAATAAGAACTGTTCAGCACTAATTTATTGTTTGGTTTGCTTAATGTGTTAATTTACTGGTGACAGAATCAAAAATGTATCCAGTTTCCTGTTTTTAAATAATGTAGTGTAAAATCATTATTGTGGGATAAAATATCTACTGCTGTCAGAGTAGAAATTTCAGAATGATTTGTGACTGAAATAAGTGCTAAACAGTCACAATACTAATGTAAATCATGTAATACTATTGAGTAAAAGTGTAGTTTGTATACCGTTTGTTTGAATGAAGTATACAGCTCTGCAAAAAATTAAGAGACAACTTAAAATGATTAGTCCTCTGATTTTACTTATCATAAGTATATGTTTGAATAAAAGGAACATTGTTCTTTTATTCTCTGAACTACTGACTAGATGTCTCTGGAGTTCAAAGCAAAAATAACGAAAAATGATGACATCATTAAATCATTAAATTAAAAAGTATGTCAAAGTCGGCCTATCAACCCAAACAATGGGTTGAAACATGTGAGACTTCTGATGTGAAGTATCTGAGGGGGCGTGCGTTCAAAAGGTAATTATGTGTTTATGGCAGGTGAGTGACACCGGCCGTGGACGCAGTTATTTGTGTCACTTTAAAGATATTGATTAAAGCAGCCTCAACATTACTGTATACTTTCTTGAAATAAATACATACAAAGGTGTAATTAAAAAGTTAATATTTTCTGTTTGTCAGAATACACACAAAAAATAAAACTTTTTGCATTTTTTGATAACATAACCACTGCAGTGTTGTTGTTTTTTTCTGTTTTTCTCTCGTTGGACTAAAATCTAGATAAATATTTTGTTCTAGAAAACTATTTACAGTGTTTGCTTTGAATATACGGAACTGAGTTTCTTACTTTCGTCATCTGAGGATTAAAGAACGTTATCTCAGTCTTAGTCCATTTTAAGTTGCAGTGATAGGGCTTGAAATAGTTGTGTGCACTTTGTTGCAGTGTCTTGCACAATTCTCTCTCTTCTTTGTATGTCTTTGTGTAAATCCGAATGATCTGATGACGTCTTGACTGTGTAACTAACATCTCTTGGCAATACTAGTGTTTCCTGAAAATCCAACAAAGTGAATTCATTTCTGTTGTCTGTGGATACTCTCCCTGTTGTTGACGTATTGATCTTATCTGTAATAAAACAAAATCAAATGAGAAAAATATAGTTAAATTAAATATTGGGAAATGCAAATGCTAAACAGACAAAGTTAATTATTAGCATGACGAGAAAGAATACTAGAAACCTTTTTCTGCTCAGGACGGTCTAATTCCCACTGGTAGGTCACTGGGAATTACCTGCAAATTTCTCCCTCTCAACATCAGCAGTAGTTTTGGAGACTTTTTTCCAGCATTGAGTTTTCTGTGCTGGTTGTGGTCCAGCAAAAAAACAAATGTCCATGCATTTTTTATAATCAACAATTTCAGCGCAATTTTTTCTAATCTACGTTCTCACAAAACTTCCTAGCTATTCCATCATCTTCTTAAACAATTATAATTTCTCCTTAAATTAATATAACATGCAGAACCTGTTTTATATCCATAATCATTTATAGGTTGTTTAGTTTGAAACATTTTTTTGTGACTTTTTCTATTTTTTATTTATTTATTATTATTCCGATTCTGTATTCACTTTTACGCACAAATTCTGTAATCGTTCTCTTTAACAAAAAAAAGCAGATAACTAAAGTTGAGCAGCAATTCAGTAAGTTAGACATCTCAAAAGTTCATTAACAGCATGTGAGCGTAATAAACCTGAAAGCACCCACTAATGGTGTCACTTTGAAGAACTTAACATCCAATTAGGCTGCCTCGTGTGGATTGACACTCTGGCTCTGAAAGTATCACCAGCTGATAGTAATATACTTTATGTGAAGCTCCACCTCAGCGTTGTGACCTCGGCAGCGGCTCCCACAGACAAAACAAAAGTTAAAATTTGATCTCACACAGACAATATTTTATATTATGTCACTTGCTTTCTCACCCCAAGTTACTCCAACCAAAGCATCGCCTGGCATCTGCGTCTGCTAATGGGGTCGTTAATATTCATATCTCCAGAGATGAGTCGAGTAGCACACAGAGTGAGCATTCTCACACACTAAGACATCTAAAAAAATCAGTTGGTTGCTCAAATATAATTACTTGACTGCTGACTGTATTCAGGCAAAGCATGGATTGCTGTTGTCTATCTGTCTCTCATTTACATATGTTTCCTTTTTGTTTCGTTCTACTTTCTCTTCTCTTTACCAAATTACCAAATTAATTGGTAGAATCTCTAATAATTAATTCAACTCAGATTGATGACTGATAAAATACGCTGATTTGGACAATTTGGGGATATTGAGTGAAATTCTTTTAAGTATTTTTTTCTACCACTTACCTGTCAAATTGCCAATCATCTGATTAGAAAACCCTAAACCTTCTCTGATAACTCCTAAGTGTTCCCAAACCAGCTAGCTCAAGTTTTACAGGAAAAAAAATCAGCTGTGGCAAATCAACAAAATAAGTAAAATACATTTTATTTATGAAGACTTGTGGATCAAAATAAAAAATATTACAGATTAGCCTTAACAAATCACCACATCTTGAAGCGTTTCACATTTTTCTCCTTTCCTTTAAAATGGTACCACTTAACTTTGGTCTTTCAATTGATGTTTTCTCTCCCACTTTTTTTTTTAAAAAGTCATTTTTCTGCCTCCATGTTTAATAATTTTAGACCATTTTCTAATTTTGTCTCATTTAAAGTTTTAGAAACACTTTTATTTATCTAAATAAGTTAACAATTTGAATATATAAACCAGATACATTTTGTAGACTAGAAACAACACTTTTATAAGATTTATGTTGCATGTTTGTTGCTTGTTTAGACTCCTGTGAAAGCACTTTGTTATATTTCATTGCATAAAAATTCATCTCTTAATAATAAATGTTGGCATATTTTGACTTTATGCGTCCAATAACACATCAGTGTCTCTTATTAAGATATATATTAAGACAATATCAGTTTTAACAATTTGTGTGTCACACCAACTGTGATGTTTTTGAAATGTTTAGATGCATAAGGGCTGCACTACATGCAAATGGGATTGATGTATTAGTCCTTAAATCCAATTAAGAGATAAACATGAAGGCAAGAAGGGTTGACACATGTATTTGCTCTATCAAAACATGGTATCTGTTTAGCAAAACTGGAAAACGTAAACAGCATAAAGTAGAAAATGCAAGGATTTAAAACCATTTATCTATTTTAATGCTTCCATAAATGACCAGTTTGGAATCTAGAAGCTTTATAAAGTTAATTTCAGGAATAGTTTTCTTACCTGTAGCAGACAGATGTTATATTATTTGTTGAAAAGTGAACAAGTCGCCAGAGCTAACAGTGCAGCGCGTCAGATAGACCGTCTTTTATTAGTTATTTTTGTGGTCTAAACTGAAACTTTTTATATCTGCAGGAGAGAATGCAATGTTAGTAGATTCTAATGTCTACACTTTCACAAGATAAATGTGAGTTTTCTGTCTTGTCTTCTCTGCACAGTTCCTATGTTATTATGGTAAACTTCTGGTGTTTGACCTTCAGCTGAATCGATCCACCTAATCAGCTGTTACTCTTCGTTCTGCATTCATGAGCTTTTTCAGATTTATCAGGTTGTTTGGAAATTCCCCAGCAGACACACTTTCTGCTGATCTGGTGGGTTAGTACTGGTGCCTTTGAGATGCATGCACACGAAAACATAATATCTTCCCACAGAAAACCTCAGTGTAGATTTGAACCAGTTGCTTTTTTTGCTGTGAGATAATATTACAAACCACCAGATGCCAGTGTGCAGCACTGGCTCTAATAATGGGTATGTTTAAACAGTTTTATGCCTAAATATAAATCAGATTGAACTAATCACTGCTTTAAAGATCATTTAGTCATTTACTTACCCTTAGAGTGAATTTCCTTGATGGGAATTTCAAAAGCTTCACTCTACAATGTTTGTTTTTACAAGCGTTATGCAATATATTTTTTAGTTTTACTCCCCACAAAGCAAAAAGCCAATCCATCGTCCAGCATTTTACATCTTTACATCCCTTTGGTGAACTGATGCTGGTTTTGAAACTCAGCAGCTGATTTTCAATGACAACACTTGTTTGTATATGGGGGAATATTTCTGCCATAATTTGAGAGCACACATTTTTAGTCTGAAAGCAGGATTTTATGTCTTTTGTTCTCAAAACGTTTAACACTTGTGCTTACATTTTCAGTTTGGAAGCAGTATTTCATGTCTCTCTTCTCAAAACTAGTAATGCTTGTACTCAAAACTTCTGCTCTCTTTCAAATATTCACTCTGCTTTCTCAAACCTTTCACCTCACAACTTGTTTCTACTCAGATCAAATCTCTGATTGTGAACCTCTCTGCTTGCTTGCGAATTATTTTCTGTTTGCACTCGAAACAAAAATCTACTGTCACCTAGCAACTTCTCAGCCAATAGAATAAAAGTGTTGTACAGGGTGCGTTTGTTTCCTTCTGGTGGGTGTGCCTGTGTGGCTACGCCGCCAGCAGTGCGCCACTGATCAATTGCTATCAGCTTACTGATCTTAGGCCGGAGTTTGTTCACCCAACCAAAGAAAATGGATCCACAGAACCAACCGTGTTACTAAGTTGTATTACAACTGTCCCATATTTGGACTGCCAAAAGAAAATTGAGGAACAGTGAAAGTCCAGCAAGATTACAAAGAACAGCAGAGAAAGCTTTTAAGCTTTAGCTTGTTATGAGTCTGTGCATCGGTAATGATGAGATTCATGAATAATTTATCAAATTGCTTACAAATCAATGAAGCCTAATGAACAAGAAGCACACTTGTGATCAGGTTCTTACTCGTATAGGAAAGGCTGAGTGTTCATTTTGCTGGTCTAACTCAGAGGACCCATGGCAGTCTGGGAGGCGAGACCTCCAAATTGGCTTTTAGGACCAAGAGTGATGAGAAAATCAGGAGAGAGCTCTGTATATCCTGTGGGTGGTGAATGTAAGAAATGAGTGTAGACAGAAAAGAAGAAAAAAATAGTGGGAATAAAGACACAAACAAAGAAAAATGAGAGAGAAATAGAGCTGAAGTGTTTCCTTGGGGGTGAGAGCTGTCTTTTAGCTTGATATTTAAAGATTGTAAATCCACTCTCTATGGATATGTTATTTCCTCTGTGGATTTGCATCTACAGCCATCTGCAGTTTGCGAGGCAGACGGGGAGGAAGAGGGCGTGGTTGTGAATCTGATAGAAACAGAAACTAGGGACGCAAATATGCACAATTTGGATGGAAGGACGGTTTTTAAGTAACTGTTTACAGGGGACATCTGCAATGCTTTGATTTGCATAAGGTAACAGCTTGCTGTAATTGCTGACACAAATTAGAGACGAGAGCTTGCACTTCTCCAATTCCAGCACAGCAAAAATGTCAGACGCATCCTACACATGAATTTAATGGATAAAAATGACATGCTAAAATAATAATATAGCATGTCTGCAAAGAGGAATGCCACTGTAACCCAAGGTGCCAGATAATTCATTTCATTTTAAATAGCTAGCATGCTAAAATATCAGCTCCTTAATGATCGTCAGACATTTTAGAACAAAGTACAAAGCTTTTTGCAGTATACATTCTTGTAAAAGTATGTTTATCAAAGTCTATATCACTCTAATCATGAAACATGCCAGGTTAAACCAGGTTTTGTTCTTTCTTGCCTACAATTTAGGACAAAATGCAGCCTAAAAATTCCAAGAGACATTATGACAAACAGTAGATAAAACTTTTTACTCAGCATTTAGTTCTAGTTTGTCTATGAAGGACAAGAACTACACATATAAAAGAGAATGGAGTTCCATTTTAAAAATTTAGTTAATTTGTTACATGTGATCCAATTAAATTCTTCTAGATTAGTTTTTTTTTTACGTTTGTTTAACATGACAACTTAATAAACTTGATATATCATCACCTTCCGCACTATAGGACGCACTAGATTATAAGGCGAACTGTCAATGAATGGTCTATTTTCAATCTTTTTTCCATAAGTAAAGCACACCGGACTATAAGGCGCATTAAGCAAAACATGCACATGCCTGCATCTTTTAAAATAAACGTAATAAATAATAATCATTTATTAGTATTTAATCATAATAAATAAGTTAATGTTTCTTGGTGTCTTGAAATTTAGCCACTTTGCTTGTTAAGTCACATTGGACGGGTATTGCGCTGTTACCTAGCAACCAAAGAAGAATCCCAGCAAGTCACCCAGCAACTCCAGAGAAGCTCAAGCATATTTGGAAAAACCAGCACACATTTGCTAACCAGCTGTTCGCACACCGTGTGTGCTGGAAAACACATGGTTTGTTGTTGATTTACCATTCAAAAATCTCTTGCTGCACTCTTGGTGGTCGTGCAGGAGACTCAACTAATGCTTTTCAAAGATGTACGTTTGTATAATTGTTTGCAGCCATTTTCGCATGCAAGTATAAATGTTGAGTTGGGAGTTGTGGGCAGCAGGCCTATACAAACCTGTTCAGGGAAGCACGATAGGTCACTTTTAAGATTGATTTCATTGTTTCATTATATATTCAGTTATGTTACCATAAAAATTTGACCAAAGTACTTTTTATGAGACTTACAGAAATCACTTGACAATGGAGATTTTCAGTCTGAGAACAAATAATTAGTTATGTTTTTCAGCTTTAGCACAGCTCAGACACTAAGATGCCAAATGGATGTGGATGCGTATTTGAAGTGACACCTTTCCAAAACCTCATAAGATGCTTACAAACTTTTGTAGTGTGATAGTCCTTTAGAGGAACAAGAAGGAAACTAGAAAGGGCTACTTGATCGAAAAGCCATTTGAAACTGGAATTGCTTGCTTCCTTTGAGGCAGAATGTGAAGCTCACTTGAAATCTTCCTGATGTGTTTTCTTCTAGATGTGTTCTTTGTCGGCTCCATATTCAACAGTTCAGAGAGATTTAAATCTTCAAATGCTTGTCGCAGGTTGCAGCAAATTTGGCAAGTACACTGACAGAAGCATGGATTGAAAACTGTGCAAGACGTTGCTACAACTGTCACTACAGATAGAATGGACTTGCAAGTGAAAATAAATCATCTAAAATAATTTCAGTCAGGTTTAAAGCGACTGCTGTAAGAGGCGAAATTGTAAAATCAACTTTGTGGTGAAGACATTGTGCATTTGTGTTCAGCCCCTTTTACTCTAATGCCTCTACATAAAACAAACTCCCATATAAAGTCACCAAATTAGTAAATCGAGATAATTTGTGAGTAAATTAATAACAATATGAACGCAGCTGTTCTTGAAAGACCTCAAGAGGTTTTTTGTTTCAACAAACAGAACCCTGAAGAATGTCCTGACTGTAACACAGCCGATTATCTTCTCATGTCATCACAGTCTACATAGGCCTGGTAATTAACCATTCATTTGATTGTGCTGTGTTGAATAGTGGAGGATCTAAAAGAACTTTAGGACTGACACCACTGTGCTGCAAAAGACTCAACTCACAGCCAATGGTCTAGTCCAGGGGTCGGCAACCCAAAATGTTGAAAGAGCCATATTGGACCAAAAAAACAAAAAACAAATCTGTCTGGAGCCGC
>CAEFZY010010488.1:0-14799 GCA_903066815.1 Brachyrhaphis roseni
TCTCCAGAGTTCTGCTAATGACCTCATTATATGACTCAGGTGTGTTGAAGTAGAAACGCATCTAAAAGTTGCAGGGCCGCGGCTCTCCAGGCCTGGAGTTTGCCACCCCTGGTGTAGATTAACACAGGTAACACTTAATTACCTGTGTTAATTATGAATTAACACAGGTTAATTATGAAGATAAAAGAGCAACATTTTCAAAATCTTTTATGAGTGAAAACTGAAAAGTGTGGTGTGCCTGTATAATCAACCCCCTTTACATTAAACTCCCAAATACCATTCCAATAGTAAAACTGTGTGGCGGCAGCGTCATGTTTTGGGGATGTTCTTCTTTGGCAGGGATAAGGTTGATGTAAAGATGAACTGAGCTTAAAACAGGGAAATCCTGAAAGCAAACATGTCACAGGCTAGGGAAAGAGCTGTGACAGAATGGTTCAGATTGGGAGCAGAGGTTCAACTCCCGGCAGGATAATAATTAAAAATACAATAGATCAAAGCATATTGGTGTGTTAAGAGTGGCTGGTCAAATTTCAAACCTGTAGCAAGATGAAAAAAAAACCCTAAAAACATCTGTTCACAGCATGGGCGTAGGTTTGGGTAGGGACGGTAGGGACATGTCCCGACCAATATTCACGGGATGCGAAAAAGTCCCGACCAATTTTTGCCATATTTACTCAAAGAACGTGGATCTTGGTTCACAGACTCTCTCCATTAAGGAGTTCTGTTTTGTGTTGGTTTGTCGGATGAAAGTCCAATACAATATATTGAGGTTTTGTTATTAAAATGGTAAAATGCAAAGAACTGACAATGCAATCAACAATTGTAGACAGATTACAATAAGGTTGGCTAAGGCATCCATTTTTAGGCAGCGTCAAAGGTTTTCTGCTTGAAAGCTCCTGTGCAAATATTTGTTCAAACAAAAAAAACTTTCTGTGCTTATCTTCCTTTTGTGTGAAGTTGTCAAACAAGTTATGCTTCATACTCGTTGTGCATGAGTCCCAATGGGATATTTTTTCTGCTATTAAAAAGATCATCAGTGCTCGTTAATTGCCACCTGTCACGTCAGCAGGACTTAAAAGACCAAACCTTGACGTTCCGCTACATAACCAAAAGTTTATACTGCTAAATAAGAAAGCACTATAACATGGATGAAACATAACATAACATCCCCTTCCCCATACAGGATGAGACTTATGCTAGTTCCCTTCCTTACTGTGCTAACCGCACCGCTGTCATATGAGCTACAGAAACTTGAAACCACAAAGAACAGAGCCGTAGCTATGAGAGAGCTAGACTCAGACTAGCTCTGAGTAAAAGTAGATTAACACATCACTCATAGTCAAACCAGAGCCAGCTGCAGGAGAGTTGTGTTCACTTACTATCTGTTGATCTGCCAATTGAATGTGCTGAGTAATACCTGCCCTGCCACTTTAATTGGCAGGACAGGTATCACACGGATGGTGAGGTCATTCTTGTGTTTCTACTTTAGGTGAAGGAACTCTTCAATAAATAGATTTGTGCTTCAGTGCAATGCTTTACAATCCTTTCTTTGGATGTTGAGACGATGCTCACACGTCAAATAAGTATGATTGTTTTTATCTGAACATATAGAACATAGTTTTGGTCATTCACATAAAATCCAGATTGTGAGAGAATATCCAACCAAAGGATGGATCTGTGTGAGTATCTGAAGGAAATCGACTATGAGGTTCTAACCTAAACAAATCCACCAAAAAGTAAAAAAAAAATCATTTGCTCCTGTGATCACTATAACTCAATGTCCTCTTGCTTTTAAAGGAAAATAAAGAGCTAGACCTGAAGGAGCAAAAACCCATCAACTTGTGAAAATGGAAAGGAATCCCTCTTATTAAAAGTACTTTGAACTTACTTTCAAGTGTTAATCCTAAAAACTCTGATTTCTGCAGATTCACACAACGACCCTCATCTCTCACATCTCACCCAGACCTTGGAGCGATACTGTCATTGGCAGCAGCTTGGCATCAATCAGCCCCCATAACTGGGATCATATTAATCATAAAATGTCTCACATAAGCAAGAATTTCTGTGTGTGTGCATAACTTATTTTAATGACTTGATATTGGCTTTAATAACAGTGCTGGGCAGTTTGTCATCTGCGCGAGTCAGCGGCTTACTTCTGGCCTTGGTTTTGTCTCACTTCTCTCTACCTTAAATTAGCTTTCAGATTCTCGTGTGACATGCAGGCCTAATGTTTTTAATGATGTAGCATCAGGAGGCGAGGTCATTTTTGTAGAGCAACTCCTCAGTTTTACAATGAATTATTAAAATATGTTTCTGTTAAATCCAAGGCTTCACAGCAGAACCCTGGAGGAGATTGTGGAGAAGCGCAGAATGCATCTGTGTGAATAATTACATGTTAGAGTAAGCTTAGAGAATATTGCTCAACCAAGGTTTTTACCTTCTCTTAACTCTAACTTTAAATCTTGTGGCCTTCGATGTACTCAGAGAAACAGAAACTTTTCTTCTCTTTCATTTTGATTTACAAATAAGATTTTCTTTTAAAGTTGTAATATCTACTTGACAGGAAAATAATAAATATACGATAAGGCTTTATCTCTATAGCAATCGCTCTGTTTCTTTGAGCTTATATTGACATGTATAACATGTCTAACATCCTTTTTCATGTTTAGGTTTATGTGCAGCATTACTCTTTAACCTAAAGCAGAGGAGAATTGGGGTTCTATCGAACTTAGTTCTGCTCTGTCCTCTTCTTCAGTCGTCCAAGTTTTTATCCCAATGAAACTTCACACAAATGATACTTTACTGTACAGTTCAAAAGAAAATTAGCCTGCGGGGAAGACGTGTCTATCTCACAGATTCTCCAGCACCAGGGGACAAAATGTGCTTTTCGTCAGCCGGAGAACAAAAACATAAAGTCCTTTGTTCTGCAGTTTTTGTTCCTAGAGAAGAGGGTCAAGCAGCACATCCAGGGCCTCCCTGCACAGCCAGAAGTCAGGCTGTGACTCCTACTTGTTAAAAAAAAATCTTACAAGTAGTAGTCTCAGGCTCATCCTGGGGAACCTGTCTAAAACCAATGAAGAGAAAAAGTCTTGTCAAGTTGGACCCTGTTTTGCTTTCAGAGCTGCATTAGTCCTTTACGGCATTTACTGGTGCCAGAGACGTGGTTTTGGTCCATGTTTAGATGACAACAGCACCATGCAGCTGCAGCAGATTTGTTGTCTGCATATCCATGAAGTGACTCGCTCATTCAACTACAAGGTGCTATATTGTCCTTGGATCTGATGACTGTGGAAGCCATTGGACTACAGTGAGCTCATTGTCATGTTTAAGAAAATAGTTTTCTGCTATTTAAGCTTTGTGCATTATTCTGCTATAAGTATCAGAATATGTTTACAGTATAGTTTACATAGTCACAAAGGAATGGTTAGGCAGGCTGTAGTGTTTTTGCAATGTTCATTTTCTATGCACCATTTCACCACCACTTGCCTGCATGGTTGATACAAGGCAGTATGAACAGCAGATTATTGGCAGCTTTAGAAATGTAAAAAAATCTGTCTGTTTTATAAGAAACAGCATAATTACATTGAAAAGCATTTAAATACAATCATATTTAACAGTCATTTTAATGTGTATATATAAGTGTGTTGTCAAGAGAAATATTATTCTCCATAATGCTGAGTTAATTTAACAATTTGTAGAAAGTCTTTGAGATTTTTGTTCTGAGATTTAGGAGCACACTGACGCCCCTAGCGTTGATAGGGTAGTATTGCCATTTAGAAAAGTGATATCGACACATCTCGGTTGCGTTGTGGGGGACATTCTGGGATTAGGACACCGCTTGCAAGTAGCTTCTTGCATTACTTCCTGCTCGTTGCTAATAGTACATAATGGACAGCTCTCCTAATAAAGCTGAATTATCAGACGAGAAGGGTTGAGAGTCAACAGCTGGTAAGTCAAAGAAGTCCTTCTAAATTTTACTGTCAATAACAATGTTTGTATTTTAGACTTTTTGGAGAAGAATAGCAACTTGGGAATAATGTCTAAGTGTTAGGCATAAGCTTTTAAATGTGTTATTGAGAAGTAAACAGTAGAAAGTGTGATTTATAGTCAGTTCACTCTTCACAAAGCAGTTCTATACAGTTACCTCTAGCATTCAACCTTTTAAAAGATTGTATATTAAGTGTGCTGGCATATTGATAATTTGTTAAATAAATATGTAGAGCTATGATTGGTAAGTGCTGGTACTTATTGTTTATCATTTTGCCTTTTTGTTTTTAGGCACCGCAGTCCCAGTAAGGAGAATGCAGACCATAAAGTGTGTGATGGTGGGTGATGGGGAAGTGGGTAAAACCTTTCTCCTCGTCGCTTACACGGCCAGTGCTTTTAAGGAAAAATACCTTTCTGCACTGTTTGACAATTACATTGGTGACATAAGTGTTGATGGGCACACGGTGACCCTCACTCTGTGGGACACAAGAGGCCGTGTCCCACAGGGATATGAGCAGCTGCGTCCCCTCGCCTATGCTCAGGCAGATGTTTTCATAGTCTGCTTCTCTATTGGCAGCCCTTCCTCTTACGCTAACGTCAGGCTCAAGTGGAAACCCGAAGTGTCTCAACAATGCCCCAAAGTGCCAATCCTACTGCTGGGCACCAAGTCGGACCTGAGAGGTGATGAAGAAACGGTGAAGAAGTTAAAGGAGCAGGGTTTGGCGCCCACCACCCATCAGCAGGGGGACATCCTGGCCAAGCAGATCGGGGCCGTTAAGTACGTGGAGTGTTCTGCTCTGCAGCAGGAAAACATTAGGGAGGTGTTTGAGGAAGCTGTGAGGGCGGTGTTGTTTCCAGCCCCTAAAAAGAATTGTGAAAAGTGTGTGCTGCTGTAATAAATAGTTCCCAGATTTGGACAATGGAGAGGAATGATGAAGATCAACAGATGCAAATGCACGCAGAGGAACAAAGAAGGTTATCTGACATCTTCCTCACTTGGCTTTCTCCTGTGTTTACTCCTTTCTTCCTTATTAATTTCTTGTGGTGCAGCTAAGGACAAAAAAATGCAACAGAGCACATGTATTAGGTCTATTTTGGTTCCTAACCTGCAAAGAACCACATGTCATGTATTAATTTGCTCTTGGCTTTGTTTTTAAATTGTTTTACATTTTCAGTCCTTAGAGTATGTGTTTTACACTAACGTATTACTTTATAAACAAATTACAATATCATACATTTGAATTAGAAAGAAACAAAGATACCATACTTTTCGACTTGTTCAGATTTTGTGAAATTACCCCAAGACCTCAGTCTTTTATTGAGGTTTTACTTGAACACTCGGTAAAGTGGACAGATAATGATGCAAGTTTTTTTCCTCCCTCTCTCTTTGTAGAATGAAAAATCTAAAAGGTTCAGCCTACACATGTATTAACTTAGCAGGAAGTCTTTTGAGGCATATTTCTAAGAGATTTGGAAGAGAAACAAACATTTTTGCCCATTCTTCTCTGCAAAATATCTCAAGCTCAGTTGGATTGAATGGACAGCGATTTTCAATTCTTACGCAGGATTTGGAATCAAATTGAAGTCTGGACTTTAACGGCGTCATTCCCACACTCAAACATGCTCTGCTCTAAAACCATTCCACTGCAGCTCTGCCTGTGTGACATCGTTCATCTTTTTTACTTTCAATCCTTTTCCAGCCTCTGACAGGTTTTCTTCTGGGTTTTCTGTTTATTTAACATCATCCATTGTTCTGTCAGCTCTGACCAGCTTCTCTGTTGAAGCTCAATCAGAGTGTCCCTTCAGTATGATAATGCCACCATTATCTTTGATGGTGGCATCAATCCTACGTATGCACTGTAAAGTTGGTAAATGGATTGTATTTAGCAGTATCAGAGTACAAGGGCTGGATGAAAAAAAAGAATAAATGTTTTGATTTGTATAAACATATATACATATTTTACATCCTTTTCATATCACTTCACAGGTATGCACTGCTTTATACGTTTTTCCCAAAATACTATTACTCTCTATTTAGGTTTCTTTTTGAAAGTCGAGAAAATGTGAAAAGTTTAATGGATGTGAATGCTTTTGCCAGGCGCTGCAGTTGCACAACGCCACTTTGCAAATACTGGAACAAAATGAAAGATGATACTGAGTCACATTGTTGATGTGAGACAAAAAGAAATCCCCCAAGTAAAGTATTCTGAAGACCTTTGGGAAATGTTTACGGTCTGGTGTTTTTGTGATTCACAGTTACAGCATGTGAACACTAGATGGAGACATCCTGCTAGCACAACCTCATTCTGTCCTGCACGAGAACCATTTTTCAAAGCCCCTTACATTTTTTTTCTACCTCCATACATTTAATGGTCGAGTCAATGGTCTATACCCTCCTAACAGCCATTATTCAGCTAGGCAGACACCCACAAGTGAAATCCATTTGAGCCACTTAAAAAGTCAGCATTCCCTTGCTTACTCAGAAATATTTCTTTGACCTTTAGGGGTGGAGGCTTTGACAAACGACAGACAAGTTGAGCTCAGCCAAAGGCTCATTACAACAACACTGTAGCGAAATTCAGAACGCATTTCCTCCTGCAGTCTTTCTCTGAATGAGGACAACGCTGACAGCATGTTTACAGCTTATAGAGTTTGTCTGTGTTAGTGGGAAATAAATTGTTTTAGTGAACTCTGCCAAGTATCACTTGCAAAAACCTCCACTCTGGAACTGGCTGAACTATGAGAAAGGCTGATCCCTTTGCAGTGGGCTTATGAAGGGAGGGTCACTCATTCTTAGGTCCATTAATGTGATCAGCTTTTAGTGAACTGGCTTTAAAATAAGCTGTTTGGTTTGCAGTCATTAGTTTCCCTCCAGAAAAGGTGTTGCAAAGCAGCTAAAGGAGAAAAACAGCAGTGGAGAAGAAAAGCAGCAATGTAGTGGTATTTGTAATTATATCCTGCTGATGATCCAATATGATTTTAAGACATAGTTACAGCTTCAAGAGTTTGCATTTGCACAGGTAACAGTGAGGAGCCAAGAAACCAACAGAAATGAGCAAATCCTATTTCTTTTTCACTTAACCAAATTGCATTTAACAGTGATTTGGACTAAAATAGGAGTCTGCAACCTTTACCATTCAAAGAGCCATTTATGTCCCCAGTCCAGCTAAATAAAACTCATTTTATTTAGCTGGACTGCCACAAGCCACAAGAGTTACATGTCCTTTTAATAAGACATTTTTTTTTTTTTAATTTTTGATTAAAAAAAAAGTCAAATTTCCTATTTACTGTAGGAAATAGAAAAGAAAATGGAGGTTCTTTTCAAAGAACCTCAATTTTATTTCTATTTTTGGGTTTTAATATACAGAAAAACACTTTCATGGGATGTTGATATTGGCAAAGAAAAGCACATTGTTTTCAACCTAATGACAAAATAATTAGATATGAGAATGTTATTGGTACAATTAAATTATTCAAAGAAAAAGCTGTAAATTTGTTAAAAGCTGGATTTGTTTTTATATCTATATCTGAAATATTTGTTGCTTTTGTTCTCATCTGCAGACAAAGTTATAAAGAGCCACTTGTGGCTCCAGAGCCGCAGGTCGCAGATCCCTGGACTGAACAAAAACAGAGCAAGATGGATAAGTTGGTGACTCAGCAACAAAAATATGAAAAGTAAACGCTGAGTTTAATATTGGTAGGTATTCTGTAACACAATAAGAATAAAATACTCAACATTTGCTCAAAAGGCTCATGCTGATTTAGATGGAAAGGCATTAGAACTGCAGAGCATTGCAGTTTCAGCAGCAGGTTGGAAATAAATGGTTTAACAATGTTTTGTGAAACACAACAATGCAATCGCCTGACACTGAAGTTCTACACATCATATTCCAGAAATCCATATGTGATTTTTTTTCCAGAATGACAGGAGCTTTGAGTTTGGACATGACAGCCACGCAAATTAACAATAAATTAGAGACATGATTTCCAAATTAAGCCAAATCTATCACAAACTTCACATGAATTATCAGAGTTTAGTCATTCTGCCAAACTCTACCGCTTGAAAAATACAACACGGACAGCACTCCACACTCACACACGTCGTTTGGCTGACGCTAAACAGAATTCGTTTTCTGTTTACAGTGCGCTTCCAGTCATGTAAGTTTAGATGATTTCGCACTGCAGCCTCTGCCTTTGAATGTAAGAGCTAGAGGTGAAATTCATAGAAATGTGCAGCTGAGGGTAGGCTGGATAGCCTTTCTGTGAATCATCTGTGTGGAGCGCGTGGGAGTGATGGCCTCCGTTGGGACCTTGCTCTCAGCTCTTTCTCCCCTCTTCTTCTCGTTGCTCTCGCTGTGGGTTTGATGATGCTCTGGATAAAACGAGAAGAGCTGGGCATCACTAGCTCAGCATAGGAACTGCGAAAAGTCTTCTTCTTTGCCTTCTCCTTGACTGTGAGATGAAAAACCTCCTATCTAATAGACAGCCCGCAGCCAGAGTTAGGCTGAGAAAGCTGAAGTTCGGCATCCCAATCAAACTGTTCCAGCTCAGAGAGATGGAAAATAAGACTGTAAAGAAACACGGAGGGGAAAGAAGACTGATGGCTGTGTTTGTAACGAATCAGGGCTTAAAGTGAAGGAGAAAGTGTTATCCAAGGACAGTGATGGAAACACGGTAAATAGGATGAAGGAAAGACTGGGAAGAAGAGGCCTGGGGGGCTAGACTGAATTTAAATTCTACCAAATGTGTAGGTTGAAGGACGGAAAGTCTGACAATGGAAAAAATGCAAGGCATCCAGGAATCATCCTTTTCCCACTGGGAAGCAACACTTTCTTGCAGATAGAACATGGAGGGCTATTTTTATCTATGTGGTAAAACAATGGAAGATGGTTGCTAGTAAGAGCAACTTGTCAAAGTCCAGTCGAAGGCAATTGCAATACCTGAACCGCCAATAAATCAACAATCCATGACATCTGCATTCATGCTACTGTGAAATTTAAGGAATATTTTGGGTCCTATTTTCTTAGGTAATTTCCTAGAATGAAGGCTACCCTGTTCCTTTCCATTGATAAATATATTGAAGTCATAAACTGTATCTGTCTAAATATTCTCTGTAAAACGGGATAATACGTCACACAGTGTGTATTATCAGTGCTGCGTGACGACTAATATAGACAGATGCTATGTCAGTCTGTAAATGTTAGATAAAAAAATAGTATTTTTATAATACATGACTGCACATTTTAACTTCTTTGATTTAAATATTTTAATATTTTAAGTACAGCAACCTTTTGGTGCATTTGTAGTTATTGGTAGTAACTGTAAATGATGTGAGACCAAGCTATGACTATAGGTCAAACTAGACACTCTCAAGGTTTTTGGTCTTGTATAAATACATTTAATAAAATGAAGAACTGGGTGTATTACCAATCAAAACTCCTATCTATCTCTAAATTTTCTGCCATTTGTCAAAAAGAAAATATAATTTCTTGTTTTAGGTGCCAGCTCAATCCTTTTACCTCTTTACCCCTAATAACTAAAAGGTCTTGGACGTTCTTCCATACTTCAATGGACACAGCATAAGACAAGAATTTGGAAAAGTTAATGCATAGGACTCAGTGTTAGGACAATTAAAGGACAAACACTGAATCTCAAAAAATATTTTGGCATATATACTGTATCTTTGTGCATTATCAGTCTGTTGGATAAATCATATCAATCAATTTAAATAAGACATTTTCAGGAAATGTTATTTTTACAATTGACAGCCTTCTTTGTCAGAAGACATGTCTGACTACACAAAACTTTAGACGCCAATACAACGATGCAACAATTACTGTAATGTTAGGTTGTTTTTAAATCATGCCTCCATTGTCCATCTTAAAAGCTGACATTAATCAGGAGTGGAGACACACGAGTTTGCAGTCGTCTCTCTTGCTCCCGGAAAAGTTATTTTATGTCGACTTATGATGTTTTACGTGTTTTTGTCTAAAACTTTTATGACAAATGGGAAATAACAGTCGACTCAAGGCTACCAGCCCACTGTGCTGATTAAATAAAGACCGTGATGTGCTGGGACCGGAGAGGGCAGGAGATGACTGAGCTGAGCGTAGCTTGGAGCTGACCTGTTGAAACAACTACACCAAAAGTGTTTTCCTGCTAATATTCGCCCCTTAGACAAGATGATGAGTCATTTACAGCAGGAAGTGCTCACGGAGCATGTACACGCACAGTCAAGAGACCGATGTGGCTTTTTTTGGACATCTCCAAAATAACATCCCTGCGTCGAGGCAGACAGACCATCAGTGCTGGCAGCTTACATCTTCAATTCAGATGACAAAGTGGCAAGACTGCTGCAATACCTACATGCTGATGCTGTGGCGCATTTCTGAATGAATTTCCAAAGCAGTAATAGAATGAGTAGAGACTAGAGTTACTGTTTGCTTAGCGGAGAAGTTGGAAACCAGGTAGTCTGAACGCAGACTTTGCTGACGTGACTCTCATGTCTTAAATAAGTTGCTTTGCTTCTTCTGCATGAAGACGTGTGACAGATGCTGTCCTCTGCTAAGAACTGCTTGTTCTTTCACTAAAGGAAGACACTGCATTGCGTCTTCCTTATTGCTTTGCAGAGGAGAACCGCAATATTGTCGTATAGTTAATTTGTGTTTATTTGTTTCTTGTGTTTAGCCATTCTTTGTCACAGTAAAGTTTATGTTTCCTGATCACCTGCTAGTGTTAACTCATCCTTTCTCCCATTTTCCATCTTTCTCGCTCCCTCAGTTTGCCTTTTATTTCCCCTCACAGCTGCAACCTGCTAGTTAATTAGTCCATTGATCTAGTAATCACTCTCTAAGTATTTAACCTCCTCTCCTTCCTTCATTCATTCCTACCTACCTACATGCAACCTAGTCCCTGTTTGTTTCCTGCTCCCTCTCCGTGTAAGCTCCTTGTTTTTGTGAGTTAAAATCACCCTTTACTTTCTGTTGCTACATTTTGTACTGCTTTTCAGTCTACCAACATGGCAAAAACAGCATGCAATATTTACTAAATGCTGGAATTGTGAGCAGGAGAATCTCTTTTCAAGCAATGCTTATTTTAAATCCAGAAGTTTAGGTACAGTAAGGATGTTATGTCTTTGAACGATTTGGAAAAACCTAAATTGTGATCTGACCTTGTGCATTTCTGAATGGATGCATGCTTGTGGTTGCATTTTGTTTTGTTAATATCTTAATAAAAGATGGAACAATAAAAAAATCAGGGAAGAAATCGGGAAGATAATTTTAAACCCCCATTCAGGCTCCTCCTGAATAAAATTTCCTGATGTTTGAATGTGCTGTATTTCTGTTTAAGCAATTGCAAGTATAAACAGCATCTGGAGATGCTTGCTTGACCTTGTAAAAATGCTGAATGTGTTATTATACAAATTGAAATTAGTCCTGTAAGACATGGGCGTTTGCCTCTACTCACATGGTAATTATTCCCAGAGCAACATAAAAAGCTAGATTGCAGTTAGCGATTGCAATCAGTGACAACAACTGTTAGTTATGGAGACGTGTCTTGTGATCTGATGAAGCTAAAATTGTTTCTCCAATTACGTATGGAGAAAATAGGGAGAAGCTTGCAGGTCTCAGAACATCATCAGAAGACGGTGTGATGAAGATGAAGCACTATGTGTAAGTATTGAAGTAACCTCTAAAGACGTTAGAGCTTCGTCACAAATGGTTTCCATCCACACAATGATTCTAAGCATATTGTAAAATTAGTCAAAGGGGATTAAGGACAACAAAGTCGATATTTTGGAGATAGTTTGTGAGCAGAGGTGAAAAGTTGTAATCCCTATAATATCTGACTAGTTGCCAGTTTAAAAGGTAATTCTACCAAATATTAAGGAAATTTGTGTAAACTTCTGAATTTCAAGAAAGAAAAACAAACCTACTGTTATAAAAATGTTGGGACTTTTCTGACTAACTTCTGTAATCCCCCACAGGCTAAATATTAAGGGACTGTATGGAGGCAGTTCTAATGGCGCCACAATAAGCCAGTTACTATCAGATTCAAATGTCCTTCACATTTGTTCAGACTCAGTGTGAATTTAATTATGAAAAAAGTCCTTACATTTCCTTTAAATCATTTTAGGATTTTATCTGAGTCCGAGGATAACTTCCCACTGCATAATCTTCAGACTGAAAGGTTTGTTAATTTTATTTTCCGCCAGTGCTACTTGCATAACTGAAAACAAAAAGCACCCCGAATGCGAACCTTTAAGTGTTGAGCTATTCTGAGAGAGATAAGAGAAGGGTGCAGAACAGAGGGAAGAAAAGAACAGACGCTGGTGCTGAAGTATTAATTATGTTGGTTTGCAGCTCGGCGGTTGGAAACTGGGGCCTTTGAATCGCAAAACTAACAGCTTGAGCACTTCTGACAAAAAAACAAGCCACAGAATGAAAACCCGGGCTGATTGGATTGTCTCGTGTTCTGCGGCCGCCCGTTGTTGATGCGCAATCCTTCTGAAGCCACGAGGATCTGTTAGCAACGTTGTCATTCACTGATGTCTGATGTTCTCACCGCGTCTTGAGGGCGGACCAGATGGCTGGAGGCGCTGGAGAGAGTCAACTCTTGACATTTTTCGGCAACCCAGCTCACACCACTGCAAGGAGACGGGAGGTGAGGTGAGAGAAAAGATAAGTGTTGTGAAACATGCTGCTGGTAAGATGACAGTGAGTGGTATCGACAGTGTGTGTTTTAACTGAGATTGCCTAAAGCAAGCTGCAGCTCAGTGCTCTGTCTGAGCTGTCATAACACTCAAATAACAATGGACCATTAAACCAAATGTTTCTAAGTCTAAACAAGCCCCTCTTACAATTACGTCTCATTTTCCTTCCACCACCGTCATCAGCATCTGTGTCAACTATCTGCTGGCAAGAGCCTGGGACCTTTTCAGTGCTTGTCAGCGAACGAAAGGTCACTCCGGCTGTTGCTGACCTAAACATTACAGATTTGAAGCGTTGCAAACCTCAGGAGGGTTACTTCAGCAACACATCGGACCTGTTTAGACTCGAGCTGGTGCTTCTTTTTGACACATCTACTATAACTGGCTGTGGCTTTTATGTTTTTTTTGTGTTTTTTTTTTTTTTTTTTTCATTTCAGGACAGAACATCCCGTGCTGCCTGAGAAAGTTACTGCTCTCCTGCAGCACTGGGTCTGCTTTGATCTTAGACGCCTCATCTTCGAGGAGCAGATTTTACCGTTCTGCACATATCAAAGTAGATTGTGAAGCTTAACCAGGTGGAAAATGATCCCAAGAGGAGAGGGGAACAATTTTTATTTTTTATTTTTTTTGTGGTTGGGAGCTGACTCTTTTTACTACTTAACCGCGCTCCTTCAAATCCACAGTCCAATTTCTCTGTTTTCATCTATCGTAGTTAATGAGGATGACTCTGTCTGAGCTTAAAGTCAAGCCACGGTGAGTCCAAACTGCGTCTTATCCCACGTGAGAAAGAGTGGAGCAGATCAGACATGAGTGCATGTTTGCGTTTGACTTGCTTGTGGGCCGCTGAGAGGTCAACGTGTGCAGCTGAGCTTGTCTTTAGAACAGCGACCGACGTCACTGGTGCAGAAACTGTTATACTTGGCCCGCAAAACATAAACTTCATACTCTGACTTCCGTTCAGGATGGAAGGATTCTGGCAAGAAAAAGGGTGTAATGAAATATTTTTAGAAGACTGTGATTCTTCTTCTGGAAGCCTGGGAGAGACAAAGGCTTTTACGCCTGGCTCTGAGCACATTTTTCCAGACACGTCTGAATGGAGCATTTCATTCTGAGATCCTTTGGGAATACGGATGAGCCATACAACTTTGAAAGAAGGCCTGCACCCCTCGCATTTTCGGCCATTGCCGTCAAAATCATGTGAGGGGAAAAAGAAGCCTAATATCCAGCTACCTTATTTCCTCTTGAAAAATTGGTTAGAAAGGTTTTATATCTAAAGAAACACAGCAGATAATGAGTCAAAGATTTGCAGCGTTTCACTTCTGCAGCATCTAGCGACAGCAGACAACTGCATTATTCCATTGACTTTGCAGCAATCCTTCATACTAAGCATGAAAGTAGCAGCAAGTTTGGTGATTAACATGAAAAAGAGCAGTTTAAATAAACCTTGAAAAACACAATCTAATTGTGACTGTAAACTACAACTGCATAACCATTTAAACCATAAAACTGCCAGAGAGTTAAACTACATCTGAGTTCTTATCTTGAAGCTTAAGTTGCATATTCAAAGAAACACACAAGACACTGAGTTTTATCTCAATGACAGATCAAGTAAAGTTATGTTTAGTGCTGTCTTCTTTTTGCCAGAACAACAATTTAAAAATCCTTTTGAAACTCAAAGTTATATGGATGTTGAAATGTTAACACAGTTTCTCTCCTCTATGTCAAAATTTGAACAAAAAGCTTTTGTACGTAATTAGCACTGATTTCATTGTAAAAATGATTCTGGTTCACCTGTTATCTATGTAGCTAGATGTTGAGGAAAATTATTATTTTAGTGTTTCATACAGTTCATTCTATTATATTAAAAGGTATATTGAATATTCTCACCAGGATAACTATGTGTAAATGACTTAAGTGAACTCTCTTTGAACTGCTTCTGATATCAGGGCGAGGAACAGGAGGTTATAAAACTGGCATTTATGTGAGCCAGTATAACTTCACTCTGGGAAAAGGAAGAATGTTGGTTTCACGCAGCAATTAAAAGTCTTTTAGAAAATCACATCTGGGATGGTGTTAAACTGAATATAACATAGAATGTTTAC
>CAEFZY010010492.1:0-27840 GCA_903066815.1 Brachyrhaphis roseni
TATATATATATATATATATATATATATCCATCTGTATATATTTTTTTTTAGCTTTTTTTGGTTCTCTCAGCCCTTTATCTGTTCCGTAAGCACACCTTTTATCTCTCAGGCATAGGACTTCAACTCACTGGGGTTCTGTCTTTGGTTTTGGCCTCAAAACAGTGTTATTCAGAGAGTACTCCCATAGGAGCTGTGTACAGAAAGAGAAGGAAGTTGTTGCAGAACAGCAGTTTGCTTTGAGATCAGATGGGTTTCTTGTGGTCACTGTGTTGTGTACTTCTCTGACCTTGATTTTTTTTTCTGCCGACAACAGCTTTTGCAACTTCTTCCTAAGAGATCAGTATACACTCGTTTAAACTGTGTGCTATCTACAGTCATGTTTTTATCATACCTATTATCCTTTCATTATAAACTGAACGAATAAACCAAGCTCTTCCAGATCTCATTCAGACATAAATTTGTGATTGATTTATGATTTTTTTGCAGTTGCTTTGCAGTTAAAAAATTTACTTGAAATATAAAAGGCTTTTGCATCACATATGGTAGGAGACAACTTACATAGAGACAACAGAAACCTGATTTTTCACATTGGATTCAGAGAACATGAATATATTTCCAAATAAAATTTATTTTCCAAAATTGTTGCCTGAAAACTTCACATTTGACGTTAAAGGAAAACAAGTCGGCAAATAGAATTCATATACTGAAGAGCACCATGATTTCTTGTCGTCAGAGTAAATAGAGGCAGTCATTTCATATAGCCCTTTGTTGATTGTGTAACAATCAACATTTTCCTTTTTTCCTTCTCTAAAGTGTATCTTTGTCCATCTGCCTAGTTTTAGAATCTATTCAAATGTTGGTTGCTCGAGTTGGAGCAATGAATCTTCTTCACAAAAGCTAAGTGAAAAGAAAAAACTGTTGCAGTGAAACTTTTTTCAAATAAATCTACTAAGGTTTGTCCCTCCAGGCTAACCTACACAGGCCCTACCTTGAGACCTCCACTACTCCAGCTAATTAAATTTAAGAAGGTCAGAAAACTTGTTGGAATTTAAGGTCTAAATCTAATTTCTTTGTATGGGTTAAAATAAGTAGACGGCTGCATGCCATTTAGTAACGGCTATATACAAAGGCTGATTTTATTCTGTAACCTCTAAGCTCTGAGTGCATTACATTACTGCCTTCATGATGGGGATTTTTATGATCTTGGAAAATACAGGCTCACCAGACTAAATCCCGTACAGCCTTCAGGTAGGACACAGTGAGCGGATAAGCCGAACGGCAACTTCTCTTTTTCTGTGCCAACTCTTGGACATTTTTAGCAACGCAAGCAAGAGAGCAAGACTCCTAGTATGGCATAACCAGGTGAAAATAAATAGGAGCAGCATCTTTTTGAGCAACCAACAGACTAAGTCTTATTTTTGTACAAAAAAAAAATATTTTTTAAAAAACATCTTTGTTTTTTAGACTATATGTTTACCGCTAAAAACTACTGATGCTAAAAAAAATAGTAGGTAATTTTTTTTTTTTTTTTAATTTGATAGTTGAAATACTGTATTTATTTTAAAAAAAAACATAGGAACAGATCAAAAGGTTTTAAAATGTGTAAAACACTGGTTACAAAGATACATGTAAACTGTCTCCAGTTTAGTTATTAACTAAACTAAATTAAAATAGGAAAGTTAAAGACTGATTAGATAATTAGTGAAGAATTTTAAAGAATCCTTTATCTGGTGGCTTAGGTTTGAGTAGGGTTATAATATGTCACATTTCATAAGATTGAGCTGGCCAAAAGAGGATCAGAATCACATTAGGTTGTCGCAATATAAAAATATTGTATTAGTCAACTTGCCACAATTAAAAATAATGCATTTAAATGTAATTACGTGAAATTTGAGCCTTTTTATGACCTAATAGGAATGACAGGGTAATATCAATAAGCTGGAGTCACGTAAAAGATTAAAAAAAAACAACTGTTGAACTAGTTAGAAATTACTACAATAAAAAAACTAAACTAATTATTTAAGCAATTAAACATATCTACAACAATTGCACAAAACAACAACTACAACATCAGTTATTAACTGGACCAAACAGATGTGTATTTACATTACATTAAAAATATATTTTTCCCCACTCGATCTTAATCTCTGTAAAGCAGCCTCTGTGGGTTGAGGGTTAATAACTGAAAGCAGTTTCACTGTATGTTTCCACAGTAGTTAAGAGTAAAAGTGAAGGACCAGATGGCCTTTGGGGGCTTCAGGGTTCACAAATTGCAAACATTTATCATCAACAGACTGTTGCAAACATGACCAAATATTGCCTTATAAAATATTAAAGGAAACTTAAAATCAGCTGTTGGAAATCAAACATAGACCTATAAATAAATAAAGACACTGTAAAACTGCTCAGTGTGTATGCATTTTTCTGGTTTGTTTACATGCACCGGTGCATTATCTTTCAAACTAAATGGCTTAGTAGTCTAGAGAAAGAGATATAATCTGTTACCCTATTTCAGAAACACAGAAATGGATCCTCTGTAAGTACACAATAGGATACAATGTCAGTATCTCATTTTTCATCCATTCAAACCCTCCTACCCAACCACATCAAAGTAAGATATTTTACAAATACTTAAAATGGCAGCTTTTAGCATTCCCCCAGTGGCCACTCTATGGTTTGACTTAACTTATAGACTCAAAACATTATTATTATTTTTTTTTCTGCAATCATACTCAGAGATATTGGGTGAATATCTGACACTGCACTTATGTTACTACTGAACTCTCTCCCTCCTTTTGTAAACTTCAGAAATATACTTCACTGGGCCTAAACATTTCCAGCTAAAGTGACTAAGAAATGTCAATGGCATGTCTTTTGGTGGTGGGTCAGGGGTCTGGTATGTGTTTTGTTCTAATATCCTGGTTTCACAGACTGAGAAATGGTCATTGGAAATGTCTTTCAAATGAAACAATGCTTTCTTTTTAACCCCCATCCACAAGCCTTGAAATAACATCAAAGTCCAAAGTTTTTTCTAGGTGTACTTTGGCTTGGTTTCCAGTATGTTTTGACACAACTATTTAGGAAGTCAATTTGTTTTTCTATGAAGGTAAAAAACATTTTTGTTCTATTTTAGTAGAGCACTTTACTAAGGCTTTTTTGGTTCTCAAAGCTGTGTTGATTTTGAAGTTCCATCCTAATGTAGAAAACAGAAACACATATATCACTTCACAATTTTTAGCTTCATACTATGAAAATGGTTATCATGCATCTTAATCTAAAAAATGTGATAAACCATAGATAACATTTTATTTAATGTGCTTATTATGTCTTTGTACTCATATCTGACTTTCCTGTTAAACTATTTCTTCTGTTAACGTTCCTGTCTACTCTCTGTACAGAACAATTCTATTAAATTTCGTGACAGTAATAATGAGGCAGAAAAAATGTGCTATTGAAAGCACTTGTTGTATTCTGTGGCTTCTCTCATCAGACACTAGTAGTCACAGCGGGGTGCCGAGTGAGAGGCGTAAACCCTCATGATTCAGACAACAGTCTAACCATCAGACACTGATAGTCAATAAAAATTTCATCAGCTGGTTAAAAATAAAAAGTCATGGATTTGTTTTTGTCTGCATGTCAAATTCTCTCTGAGAATGTTTATGTTTATATAAAAAGTACTACAGCTGACAGAGAGAAACTGCACACTTGTTTGTCAGCACTTTATAACAACTTGTACTTTATGTTGGACAGTTGAGACATAGACTTGCATTTACTTGTATTTTCAGCTCCTGCAATGGAATTAAGAACTGTGGGGCGCTGCAGTCAACTCTAATTTCTTGGCTGAACTTTGAAATTTTAAATATTTTTAGGGTCATTAGCGTTGGCATTTTACGGGTAAATGCTTTCTTTGATATACATCCCCATATTTTCAAAGGTGAGTGCATGAGTTAGAGGGTATCTGATTGATAGCAGGGCAAAGCCGTTTCAGTTCACACTCACCAATCAAAGCAGCGAGTCAATATTTATGAGCCACGACAGCACGTCTCGTATTGTTTTCCACTTATGAGTGTGTGAAAGTGTGTGTGTGTGTGTGTATGTGCTATTGTGTCACTTTGCAAAGCATGGCTACAACTCTGGAAACACAGTTTTAATGAAAGCATCCCTATATGTTTAGATGGATGGCATGCTTGCTGTTGTGCATTCAGATGTTACTCTGGAGTTTATCATCCTTTCTTTCTGTCTCCATGATGTGTCTGTATCAAAGCATAAGGTTTTATATTTATAGTTTGACCTTTGATAAGAAAAATAAAGTGCCTTGTGTTTTTTACTTGTCTCATGATTCTTTTTTCCTCCTGTTGGTGGGTCACAACCTTATCACACTACTGAATATCTGTCTTGTGTTTCAATACCGGAGGAATGCTTTTAATGTGCAGCTCTGAGTAAATAACAATCCAGCGTCGCCTTTTTCTACATTTGACAGTGTTGCGTATGCAATTTAATCATCACCTAAGTCAGGTTGCCACTAAATTTTTAGAAAATTAGTGGAACAACCTATTATAACTCTTAAAATGGCATGTATGCTACATGTATGTAGGGGTTGCTGAAACAGCATTTACACAAGGAGGTTATCATAGCTAGTGCTATGCTATGCAGATGCTATGTATGCGATGATGAAGATTCAGCTTAACTAATACTAAATGGTTGGAATGATCCTAACTGACACTTTGACCTACTTTCTGATTATTTAGCTGATATTTACTCAACCACATGCGGGCAGTCACAGAATGCATGCAATGGCTCTCGAAAATATACACAACACTATTAGAATGCTAGGCTTCAAATTAAGCTTATATATATATATATATATATGTGCTTTGCCTTGGAAAAAAGATACATACAAAATAAAAAAAAAAGCTGTAATACCATGGCTACAATAACTGCTTAGCTTGGCACCCTCCGTCAATTATAGTGAATCTGGTCATCCTGAGATAAAATTCTGTTGTCCTTTCCTGACATCTGCTCATTAGCATCTTTTAGCTAAAGCCATAGTTTGCAGCAAGGATCAAAATTATTCCCTCTTAGAAGTATAAGTTACCAGAAGGGAACAAAAACAACATACAACATCTTATACAGACCAAAGACACAATGAAAGAAGTCTAAAGTAATTAGACAACATATGAAACAAAAGCGACCTTACAGAAAATTGACATTTGTGCGAAACTGATGAAAAATGAAGACTGGAACTGATAAGAAATGCTACAAAACAAAATAACCCCAAAAGAAGTTGTAGAAATGTGCTGGTTGTGTTCCATATTTGACAATAATATTTTTGCATTTTCTATACATCCAGTATAAATAGAGTTGCAGCAAACACACTTTTTGAGATGTAAAGTCACCTTTTACAGTTTCCTAGTCAGAGTCCAGAACTAAATCTCACCTCATCTACAGAAGGTTGTGGGCAAAACTTGTCCTCCAAATTTGAATGACCTGCAGAACTTTTGGAGAGAAGGCAAAGACCGAGTGTTCAAATTGAATCTAAGTTTCTCAACAATATATTAGTTTATGGTGTGCACACCCCTGCAACTGGGAATACAGCTTTTTTATTTAGTTTTTATCTTTTTTATGTTGTTTTACCAAATAAACAGTTGGTCTGCTCCTGATAGTCATCCTCATTTAACATTATGTATGTCAAGTAACGTCATGGAATTGTCTTTGTTTTATCAAATGTGAAGAGAAGATGCTAAATTAACAAATCCTTTGAAAAATGTAAACTTTACTCAAGTATGTAGTTTAACTATGTAGGTTTTTGTTAAGTCACATGAAATTTAAAGGAAATTAACCTACCTCTTTAATTAGTACATAACAACTACACCCTAAACTAAGTTCCAATACATCACTGTAAGAAAAAAGACTTTTAACATAGTCGTTTTATTCACAATGAATGTGAATAAAAATAACTACTTGCATTTGATATGAGGCATTTCTTTTTTGGCTTGAAGCTTCTTTGAACTATTAAAGGTTTAAAATGAAGGGATATTTCTATACATTACAGATACATATCTTGTTACTCATTCTCCCAGGTTTAAATGTCAAAATCACCTAATTTACCATAATTAAGACATTTTCTTTTATCAAAGGAGCATCTGCTAGCTATATTGCAGGAAACCTTCTGCTTATGAATATGTAAATCAGTGTTGAACTTGAAAGAATCTGCAGAAAGCTGCAGGCCAAACCAGCCAATGATAAAACACTAAGATATGAGAAATAACATTGCAGAGGATTCAAATGAGTCAACAGTACGACCACCTAAGATAATCCACAATTAATAACACAAAGACATCAGATGTTATCTGCTCTGGTCAATCCCTAATGGCAGGGAATTAGATGAAGTCAAGTGTGTCAACAACATTAATGGTCCAGATTATCTCCCTAGGCTGATGTAGCTCGGAGAAAAGCTCAAGTCAGCCAGCTCAGTGGTTCCTGTCAGTGTCACCTTGTTTTACAGCTTGGGAATGGCAGTTGGATTTTGAGGATCTGGAACTGCTCAGAGCGAAATGAAACTGATTTAATGGGTCAGCAGTGCTGTACATTGTCACGGATAGGGTGACAGGTTCAGGAATCTTGATATTTATTCCAGGAATTAAGTTGAAGCTGTAGTTGAAGAGCATAATGTGTCACGGTTTTATTTGTCCAACACATTTTTGTACTGCTGTTTAGATTTAAATGATGCCTAAAGCTTATTTTAAATCCTTGATCTCTCTTTATATCCTCAGAGTGAATGCTCAGAATAACTGGACAGGGAAAACATCTAGATGTTTAACAGAGGTTCACTTGATATTGCTATATCGATTCTGCTTCAGACTTTGGACAAATTTCTCATGCCCTAAAGGTAAAAAGAGAAAATAAAAGTGAAAGAACTCACACATCCAAGTTTTCAAGGCCTTTGGGAAGAAATTAAGTTCGGTTGGACTTTAAAGAGGCTGTTAGACGGAACGTTAGACGTGATTTTGCTATCAACCTTTCACTTGTTCCACCATCTGCTATTACAGTAAAATCTAAAAGCTCGCCTGTGCAGACCGTGCTCTGTGCCATAGAGTAGTTTACTTTATGAGGTCCAGCATATTATCCCTGGAATTGAAGCCCGGAGAGGAAAAAAAAAAAACATAAAATGTAGAGCAGCTGGACAGACTGCCAGTCTTTTTCTCTATAAACGTTTATTTTGGCCAGTCGTTTTAATTTTGTGCATGTGTTTTAAAAGGTAATATCGCATAACACCACAAAGCAAAAAAATAAATAAAAATACTTGTGTATATATTTATATATATATGACCAAAATTACATACATATAGGCAAAGAAAAGCTTTATTTTTGTTTATTGAAAATGCAAAAACAAATGTATTTTTTATGCTTAAAAATAAACTGAGCACACGCTATTTTGACAAATAGATAAAAATGATCATTTAAAGACAGACATATGTCCTAAATTTTAAGTTGACTTTTGTTGGAGTCGAAAAAAATGCAATCTATTCTAAACATTAACAAAATGTATGTCACTTGTTCTTTAAAACTAACTTTAATTAGCAAAGTTCAATAAATAGAACTCCTATTTATTAATGGTCAAGTTAAATAAGTAGGACTCATATTAACAGTCAATTGTAATAAATAGGATTCCTATTTATTAATTGTAATATTTGATAAATAGGATTTATATTTATTAACAGTCAAGTTTAATTAGTAGGACTCATACTTATAAATAGCTAAGTTTAATAAATATGACTTCTATTTATTATTAATAAATTTAATAAACAGGATTCCATTTATTAATAGTCACATTTAATTAAACTCATTAAACTTGGCTAGCCAATTAAAGGTGTTTATTATTCCTTTATAATGGTTGTTTGAATTACTGTCACTTAAACATATTTTATTTTTGTTGTGTAATAATAGTAAGAAGCAAGACACAGAGAAATCCTGAAAGAATCCTGCACCGACGCTAACAGGCATGTCACTGAACAGTGTTGCTCACCTTTCTCACTAGGGTGGGATGAGTTACGCTGGTATGGGGGGGTTAGGGCTGCTGCTGACTCTGACTCACATGTTGCAAAGTGCGGTAAAAGGTACAGGGACAAATTAAGTACATGAGTGTCTTGCTAAACTGTTTCCCCTCACTGATTAAGTGCAGGCGAAATGAAGGCTAACACTACTCTGTAGCTAACCTAACTAAGCTAACAGGTTGAAATCCTACACTACAGTCTGCCAACCTCTTTCGGAGAAAGATGACATCCTGTCGATTGTGTTTCTCATTTTTCTTTTTCATTTTTTAAAAACCTGATTTTAGTATTTTACTAGACAGCATGGTTCCTATCACTGTCTTCTTCTACTTGATAAACAACACCGTCCAGCGTTCTGAAGCGGGAACAATCCATTTTGTGCAGATATAGGCGGGTGTTCGGCAAATGTGGACGTTTGCGTTTTGGTTTGGGTGAGATTACATTTATTTTTTTTTACTATGAAAACAACTAAAAACAAATATATTTTTAATTAAATTGTTGACATGGTTCAAACATAGGTATGTTTGTGGTTTTGTATTTTATTTTATTTTAATTTTTTTTATTATTATTTGTGTTTTGTGGGGGGTGAGATTGGGGAGTTTATGAAATAGTCAACTTTCACCTCTATTTTCTATTATCGGAGCACCGGCGTCTAACTCTAAATAAGACAGTCGGTATGTAGTCCAATTTAATATGAAATGAAAATGAAAACAAAAACCATGTTTAATAAAATACAGATTCATTTTGCTATACATAACATTTTTAATTTATTATTTGTGTATATTTTTTTAAAGCCTCACATCTGTGAATAAGAGCTATAAACCAGATAAATTGATATTGTTCTTTCTAATTGATGAAGAATTCCTTTAATGTTATGTTTTTTTAGAACTATACATAGACTGATAGCAGTCACAGGTGAATCTATCTAGAACTGCTGTTATTACAACAGTGGGATATTATTTGAAAATTTTATTTGCCAGCTGTAATTAATAGGTATCTCACGGCTCCCTCTGATAAGTCATTTATTATCCTTCCACTTATCTGTCACTTCTGCGTCAACTTTGCTTTTTATCTTTTCTTAATTGGTGTAAAACTTCAGGGTTCTACTGCTAATTTTTCTTTGCTTTAATAAAATCAATCACAATGAATTCTCACCACTTATGCAGACTCTCTATGTCCTTTAGGGCCAAATAGTGTCAACCACCGACATTTTCTGTATGCTGCCTGTACAGTCCTCATTGATGCTTCTAAACTCTGGAATAATTGTAGATGTGCTGCAGTGATCACTGTCTTCCTCCTCAGAGATACTTAATGCCTAAATCTCTTTCTAACTGGCATGGAATCACGTAATTGCCTGTGGTCCATTTGCTCACCCGCGTGTGTGTCCTCTCACTAACAGCAGATTTTAATGAATCACTTTTACAGTGATTAGAGCTCCTGGCTATGGGGAGGTCAAAAAAGGAGGGAATGACTCTGACCACTGAGATACAGCCAAGCATGGATGTCTGTATTCTGTGTGGTATGAGCCCAGTGTGACAAGCTAAATGAAAATGCTTTTTTTTTTCTTTTTCAAACAATATAGTACTGTCTTTGCTCTGTTCCTGCAACTCACTATCTCTTTCTAATAACAGACATTACTGTCTTCATGTGTCTCCGAACCCCCTCTCTCTGATTTATGACCCTGTTTTTCATGTTTTCCTGCAGTTAATTGAAGTTTCCACTTTTCTATAATAATGCTTAGAATCTCAAGCCAGTATCCATGGAAATATGTTCCAAGAAGGTTGAAATACATAGAAATAAACTACATTTAAGTTATTCCTACTAGTTCAGTGAGCTGTCTTTTTAAAATTAAGTTTGCTATGGGGCCTTTTCATTTTAAATTATTGAAAGGGTTCAAAAGGTCTAAATTTGTTTTATTTCTTTTAGCCATTCTTTAATTATATGAGCTTTTACCAATTTAATGTATCAGGCTACATTCAACAATCTGTATAACCATGTAACAACAAGAAGATTTAGGCCATAGCTCACTTTTAATTTACTAAAATTCACTAAGGTTTCCAAAAACCACATGTTGCTGTTTAAAATTTGTTGTCCAAATTAAAAGATATGGAATCCATACTAGTTTACAAAATGGAGCTCAGTAAATGCTGTCTAAAAAATATACAGTTGAAACCAGATGTTCACATCCAGAGTATAAAAGATATAACTGTTTTCCCAATGCTTGACATTAATTCAGATAAATTTAAATCCTTACTAAAATGTTTTAATTTCCTTATATTTGGTAGAGTCACCACTTTGTTTTGGGTGCATTTCTAGAAGCTTCTCATAATAGTTTGCTGGGATTTTGTCTCATTAAGCCTGACAGAACTGATGTAAACATGTTTTTAAGCCTGCTTGCACACATATTCAGATCTGCCCAAACGTTTTCCATGAGAATGGCATTAAGGTTTGTGATGGTCACTTGAAAATATTGCCTCTGTTGTCCTCAAGTCACTGGTTTGGAGGTATAATTAGGGTTGTTACCCACTGGGAATACCCATTTGTGTCCAAGATTTAACGTCTTGTCTACTGTCTTGAGAAGTTGTTGTAATAAATCCTTATGATGTTCTTTCCTCATTGTACCATTTATTTTGTGGAATGCACCAGTTCCTCTTGCAATACGACATACAAAGCGACTCTACTACTCTGTACTTCACAGTTGGAAAAACTGCTTAAGAGTTCCCCTTTTGTCTTTAAAAGTAACAATGGTCATTATGGCCAAACACTTTGGTTTTTCCTTCGTCAGACTACAGGACCAGATCTAAAAATAAAAGTTGCTGTCCCTGTGTGCCTTTGCATTCTGAAATGTTGCTTGTTATGTTACTTTTGGCTTCTTCCTCTCTAAAGCTCTATTCGCATGGGATTAGTTTTTCCTAGGGCTACATTCTATTTGTAATAATTGCAGAGATTGTCTGTGTTCTTAATCCCGTGCAAATCAGCCATGTCAGTAATTTGTGATGTCAAACTTCGCCTACAAATTACCTACGATATTTTCCTGAACTCCGAGGTCCTGTGATAATACTAATCCAATGTGAATAGGAATCTCTGTGATTTGGGCAGCAGTGGGCGGCATCTGAAACGTAATGAAACGGTTTTCCTGGGACCGTTTTTATTTGGTTTTAGCTAAGACCAGACCAGCAAAACCGCATCACATAAAGCATCAAAAAGAGAAGGCTGAAGAGAAGGAGCAAAATCAAATGCTTATAGTGGCTCACACCATGCATTGCACTGTGCAGGTAAGAATGATTTTCTTCTGTGTGTAGCTTTGTACAGGTGCCTAGCACTGGCAGTAACACAGAACCGAGCTGTGGCCGTAGCCTGAAAGAAAAAATTTTAAACTCAGAAAAATGTGGGTTTGTAGGGAAAAGTAGATGGAAGGTTGACCTTTAGTTGCTGTTTACAAAATTAAATTCATTGCCAGCTAATTGCTTCCAATATAAATACACAACTATACAGATTACCCAATAATAAGGTACAAATCAGCTAAAGGCTCTTTATTAAGAAATAGATTTTTATTTGGTACGTTCTAAAACAGATGAAAATTTAAAAAAAAAGAAATCCATCTCTAATGGTTATACTCATAATGATTTATACTACAAAAATAGCAGTTTTAGAACAACTTAAGATTTAAAATACTTAATAACCCAGGAAAAGTCATAACTGAGTCATAACTCAGTAGGCATATTTTAAAAAATCCACAAAATTCGGTATAATTACTAAAAGCTTGAGACATAATATTTTACCATTTGCTTGCCTCTAGTCTTTGAAGGCACTAAAGAAAAAACACTTAATATTCTAAAAGCACAAAAATACATACATAAAGTGCAAATACCTTCACTGGCATCTGCTAGTTGATAAAAACTCATTGCCTGAAGCCCAGTCTCTGCAGTGACAAAAAGCATGGCTCACAGGAGTGCAGTGCAGAGCCAACTCCACTGATTTACCATGTCTACTTCTCTAATTCACCATGTTCTCCATGTTGGCCAGACAATCCATGTAGACAGCCTCAAACCAACCATATTGACAGGAAAGGCAAAGGCATTTGGGGGTCTGCCCATTGCGTCTCTGGCTATGACACACCTGTCAATCAAATGCAAATACTCCAGTATGCAAGCCAGAAAGCTTTTGGGTATGGGCCACTTGCCAAAAAGATCCATGAATGTGTTTTCTTTGTTGCCATTATAGCCTAAGTCTTAAATTACTGATACTACTTGGTAGCACTTTCCCTTGTGTATTAAATATGCTATGTTTTAGATAGTATAGTTTTACATTTATCTTGTTTGTTTGCTTTTTTGTCAAAAGTATATTTAGACAACAATTATCATTATTTTTATTATTATTATTATTATTATTATTATTATTATTATTATTATTATTATTATTCATTGGGCTGATTTGGATCATGTTTAATGCTAAAAAAATAAAATCCTCAATTGAAAACATTTTTTTCCTGCTTTTATTTAGGCTATCATTGTTTGAAATTAAACAAACATGTAAAACATTTAAGCGTGACAAAAAAAAAAATCAAAACAGAAAAAATTTCAAACACCTTTTAACAGGATTGTACATTAATTTATTTTCTCCCATCACAATTAGCTCATTTACTCCTGTAATTATTTTTTTATTTATGCTCTACTTTTTTACTCCATTCAAGCACAAAAGCTGCTGAACCTGTCTGTGTTTGTGTGGATGTTTGCTATTGTTTTCTTTTTAAACCTATTAAGCCTTCTAGCCAAGGATGAAAGGTTTTATTAAATGGTCTACACTGACGTTTGAAGAGATTAGCTTGTTGGTCAAGCTACCGTTACATGATGACAAAACAAAAATTGTCCATGTGTCCTTCACAGACTGTTTACTCTGATGCTAATGCTTCACCCAGCCAACAATGGCACTGAGTGAGTGCATAGCTGACAGAGAGCCGGAATGGACTGTGACTACTTAAACCTACTATAAAAGTGTAATGCACATCTTGTAATGCTATACAGACAAAGAACAAATTGATTGTGTCCTTGCATTTATACGTAGCACTTGATGCTCACATCTGCTGGCTTAGTAATTGGCACTTGTGTTTTTCTATCAGCGCTTTGCAAAATAAGCAGAGTGAAGGAGAGGTGAAACAGTGCCAAGTTTGTATATTGTCACTCTCTATATATACACATAGGCAGGGGTAGAGTCAAAAGGGTTATGGATGCTGCAAAGAGGATTTATTTTTGTTTTCGCTGCAGAAGTTGTCAGTTGAGACTCTAAACAAAGGAAAATGTGGTAAAAAGTCATAGTGATGTTTTGTATAGGGGTTTTGGGTGGGCTGCTGCTGATCTCTGGTGAGAAGTGGAGTACAGGACAAATAATCATGTACATGCATATACCTGAAGACAATTTAGAGTAAGCAATTAATGTAACAGGCTTGTTTTTGGACTGTGGTAGGAAGCAAGAGAGTTCAGAAAGAATCCACACATGCACTTTATGAACATGCTAAATGTTAAATGCAGGAAGTCCCCAGACGAGCAACTTGTATAGCAATCAGAGACGTTCACAAGTCAATCAGAGATGTTCACAAGTCATTTTTCTGTCTCCAAGTCAAGTATTTCGCCCCGCTTCAGAGTCGAGTATTATGTTTAACATCTTCTCGTCAAATTCGCAACAGTGGAGATGGAGTGCACCTCCATCACTAAATTGTTGATTACGATTCCAAACCCAGTCTGTTTGTCCTCAGGGCTAAATTGTGTGATTGGCATTTAATAATTAAATATTTCAATGTTTCTTAATAGGTATCCTTTGATCTATTAGCATTTAGTTTATCATCCAATATCTGCTAAAGTCTAATTATGTTATCTTTAAAATTCATCAAAAATATAGCAAGAGAATAAAACCTAGTAATGTTGAATTTCTGAATTAACTAATCATTGGCAATTTGCTGTCTAGATCCACATTTATGGCCTCAATTCTGAATAGTTAAAAATTGCAGAATTTAAGACATAAATTGTGAGCAAATTGTAGTAAATAAATGAATGAGTACTAATGAACAGAGCAAGGAGCGGTTTTATTTTGATAGTTTTGGCAGCAAGTGTCTTTGTAATGTTGCAGTTAGCTTAGCAGTGATGGGAGGTTGGCGGTAAGGTGCATTATTTGGATTCCTAAATAATAAAAACAGTAATTTATTACGATGTTCAGTTGGAGAGCCATTCACATGGCCATTGTTGTGGAGCTGCCCCTAGCACCAACAGATTGTTATGAACAAATGAAACCCATAATCCATGAACATCACTGGATGAAAATTCAGTGCAGCCTTTTACAGTAAACTATGCACAGTATCTGCAGCTTGTAGCTCACATTCTGGCTTCCTTTCACTCCTCATCACATGAGATAAAAAAAAACTGTTACTAAGACTCAGTTTTCAAAGCAGGAGTCAAAGTGGAGCCTCAAGTATCAGCTGAGATTAAATCCCTTATTTTTGCAACTTAAGCGCGAAGCTGAGACAAACTGTCAAACTGAAGTCACCATCTTTAGTAGCGATAACAAAGGAAATTCTGTAAAGCCAATGAACCTTGTAACATAATGAAGCCATAATGGTTCAAGTAAAACATGCTTCAAAAACATTGTTTTTGCAAATGTGTCCCCCACCCCAACTATTTTTCATGTCACTGTTGGGATGAGTGCAGAAAAAAAATGGGTGAATATTTCTTACATATACCCCCATCCCACAAACACACACATAAACACACACTTGGATTCTCAAACTGCTTTTTTAATATACGCAGTTTGAGAAAAAATAAGAAAAAAAAAATATGTCAAAGAAAAATCTGTGGAGCATGCTATTACGCATATTGCTTAAATGGCATGGAGAGGCTTGGAGTCATAATGAATATTAACATTGAAACAACTTAGGGTTAGTTTGTTGATTGTGTAAAAAAAATACAAGTGAAATTACTGAGTGGTTAAAATTTGTGCTTGCACATCCAACACCATGGTGACATTCAAGCATATGCAGCGTCACGTGCAAATCCCTGGATGACTGGATTTTCTGAACATAGCTAAGTATGCCTGAACACTTGTAAAGAGCAATGGATGCATGGCATACCTAAATATGTTATGATTTTGGCTACAACTAAGAACAGGAAAACAGCATATCAAAACTTAAACTAAATTAGGATAGTATCATTGCATGATGATCATGTCTCTTCTACAAAGTACTGTAAGAGGCTCTACTGACAAGCTCATATCAATCTTAAGTGCTAACAATTAAATGAAATAAAAGGTGCTCATTAAATCTTACTGCCTAACTTCCTAATGTGCTACATTTACAAGACTCAAAGACATATAGACACATAGTTAAAACGCCCTTTTTCCCTTGATAGACCTTCTCTAGTGATTAAACAAAACAAAACACATATGTTGTGCTTCATATTGGAGATAAATTATAAAAGTATTCCAAAATGTAATTGGCATATTAAGTCAGATGACATAAATCGCATCTTTGGCACATTCATCAGTGCTTTCTCAGAACATGGGTTTGACATTGAACCAATGACATTAAAGATAATGCCAGAGTGTTACTCTGACAGTGTGCGAGAAAATAACCACCATGACAGTTTAGCAGGAAAAGGTCAGAATAGGAAAGACTGTTCACTCATTATAGGGCTCCTGAGGCAATTTTTTACTGTCACTTCGTAATGATTGTCAAGCCAGTTACTTTCAGTGATTGCTACTTTTAACTGGCGTGGGAGTTTAGTACCTTATACTGTTTCTTAAGTGAGGTGGAAATCCTCATCAGTGTGTATCCCGAAAACTTACACGCAACTATGCAGCTATCTTTGAGCCATTGTGGGTGGTAAGATTTGTATTTAGAATGCAATAAAATAGGAGGGGGGGGTTGATTGGTCCCTAATTCCTTCAGTAGCATGACAACAACCCGAGGCATGCAACCAGTCATAAAAAACGAAGGGCAAACACAACAAGGTGCTCAGCAACAGACGACATACCCGACTCCTTCCTCATCACTATGCAGTAAGTCTGATTATGGTGCTTAAAAGGCACTGGGTGGTAACGGTAAATACTGGTTTGATAGATGTTGGCTCTCTACACTTGTGACATGTCTTGGCACAAGTATATAGTACAAGTATTTGCACTTTAGTTTGAGCTCTTAAAACCTATTCACTGTGCACTGTATCATATTTAGAGATTAAGTCAGAAATTCTTTCTTTTTTTTCTGCAGATGTGACTGCAAAAATTGACCTTTCTGCCATTACCAGTGGAAATATACGGTCCCATTCAATAAATAAGAATATTACTGAAAAGTCACTTTATTTCAGGAACCTTCCCACTAAGTGAAAGTGTGTAGTTGAGCTACATCTGTGTGTATATTAGCTACACACAGAGGAATAATTGCAAGCCTTGATGATTTTTCTGTTTTAGATTTAATAAAAAGATGACTTTTAAACATCATCATTTATTCAGAACAATAAAAGAAACATTTTTAATACATAAATAAAACTTTTTTAGAAAGTATGTTTAATATCTGTGTAAAGATGGCCAATTTCCAAACACTACTTTTAATCTGACAAATGAGCCTCATTGGATCGCATATTCTTATTTATTAAATATGACTGTAAATGACACTTTAAGCACAAGAACTGAAAATGAGCATCTGCTTGTTTTAACTTAAGGGAAATCTTGGTTTACCACTCTCATAAACAGAATATAAAATGTTATTTTGTAAAAGCAATTTGAATAGTTAGGTGCTTATTCATTAGCTGCATTCTTATTCATTGTTTCTTAATGTAAAAAACAAAAATGCACGTAAGTATGGGAAATAATGACCTTCAATAAAACTTTCTTGGTTCCCTAGTATCAAAACAGTAATGCAGAATATAACTGCTGTTATTTAAAATGCTAAAATACCTAATTAATTAGGCTAGTTAATTAGCTACCTTCTAAAAGTAAGCTACTTCCAGCCAGCTGACAGGCAGTGCACTGTGATGTATGGGAAGGGGAGTGATCAGATACTCACAGCATCTCTAGACACTGGTGGAGTGAGAGTTTGTTTTGAAAGTGTAACCTTGAAGACCTTAGTGTGATAGGTAAATACATAGGTAGGTGGATAGATAGATGTGGTTGTTTTTGCCCCCTAAGTACTCTCCCCCTGTCTTTTTCTTTGCGCACACACTCAATTCTCTATGCTGAGTGGCCAAGATGAAACATCAGCTGCAAGTCATCAGGCACAAAAATGGCCCGCGGCTTGCCGCTTTGCCTCATCTTGACTTGCATCGCGGCAAGGGACACATCTCTCCATCCCTGCAGCAATCGATGGCACCCTGGTCACCTCTTGTCCCAGCTCTTCCTCCTTCTTGCAGATCTGCTCCTCCAACCCTTAGTATGAGTGTTCCAACTCGTGACTCACTCGTGTCTGAACTTGGCCGTTAGACAAAACGAATGAACAAAAGTGCAAACAGGGAGTCACAGAGATAGACAGACACAAACTTGTACACACTGACAGTCCAAAAACAAAGGTTGCTTGTGAATGTCAATGACATTTTTTCATTTTATAACCTAATTGGTATTTATGTCAGCAATTGTGATGGTGCTGTATTATTAAAAAAAAGAACATAATTAAGCTGTTTTAAGAAGGAAGTAAAGGACATATTGGTTGGCATTAATTACATTATATAATTGCAGTAATTGACATTGCATTAAATTAACATTATGAAAATGTTAAATACAGAAAATACTTACTGAAACAAATTAGTTATTTGATATCCTGCTCAGATGGTTTCCAGTTGCAAACATTCAGATGAATTTGTTTTTTATAACTTTTTGAAATTAACTAGACAAACTGCTCGAGGGCATGCTAAGGTGGAAGAAAGAAGAGAGAAAACAATCCATTGCATTTTAACTTTCTCCAAAAAAGCTCAACTAACATCAAAATGATCTAACTTCCAGAGATATACAAAAAACAGATGTCCTGAATGAACAAAATGATCATCTTGAAGAAAAGCAGAAGAAATAATAAAGTACTTATTTCTCTAGTCATCACGAGGGACGGTATGATTCCTTTCAGATAAAATTGATTAGATTCAAGAGGTGACAGAGTCAAAGTCAGAGTAATGTGTATGTATTACATTTCTGCTATATATACATATAAGGGAAGGGTGACACATTTTTCATTTTTTATTTGCATGAGATCATCCTTCAGATACGCAGCAGCCTGCTTGTTTGTAAAAATCCCAACAACCACCTATCTCAATATGCTGGTAATAAATAGCGAGTGATGAGTTGCAAGAAAGGCTGCTTTGAAAAGTACAGGCTCAGAATATGAGCGGCTGTTTGAATAATAGGACTTGTCAAACTCTTACAATGCACCAGAAGGATCACAGGCACCATGAGCTAAAATAAGAACCAGAAGTAATAAAATTAAAAAGGCCTCTGCCTCTACCCTTTCATTAAAACCGAATAGACTGTTACAAATAGCATTTAAATTTGCATTTAAAACTTCCCATGTGGGAGACCATTTAAGTTCAAGTGGCGTCTGCTGTAGGTATAATTGTGGCTGTTTGTGTATGCGTATTTGGAGCTGACAATATCAAAAGGAACTGTTGCCTGAATTTTGAATCCTAAGAGCAGATAGATTTACATAAAGCAACAGAAGTAATTTGGTTAAATCTAGCAGAACAGAAAGATTGATTCATTCATTTCTACAGTACGATATGTCATTAAATCATATCTGAGGAGTTAATATTTCAGGAAAAAGGGATTAATTCATTAGATATGTAGCAAAGATCTGCTAAAAAGTAATGTTAAATATTTTTTCCAACTAAACAGCCCACAGTATAACACTTTTTATTGGATTTACAATGCAGTTTCACTTTTCTGACAAAGAAAAGGAAATCCCTCCAAATATGATCAAAAACTGATTTACAACATAACAGCACTTAAAATATAAATTACTTAGATATCTTTAAATATTTAAAATAAAACAGATATTCACTCCCCATTAAAGTTACTGACCTAATTCATCACATGTCTGGTCAACTGGTGTTAGACTCTAATGGAGATCATCTACATGCAGTGACTGTCACTGCATGTAGGTGTCTGGAAGGTCCTTTCACTGGTATTTCTGGTTACTATTACAGCATGAAGACAAAAGTCCACTCCAGAGAAAAGGTTATTGAGAGAGATAAGTCAGGGGATGGATAAAAAAAAAAAAAAAAAATCTCGAGGGTACTAAATATCCCCAGAAGTTCATTTAAATCTATCATTACATAATGGAAGTAATATGGCACATGTGTAAATCTGCATAGATTGGGCCATTGTCACAAAATGAGTTACTGTACCTGTGACTACATTGAAGGAGTGATTAGCTTCAGCAGTTGCCATGGGACAAACTCTGCATACAACAATGACTGCTCAGTAAAAGCTTTTTGGGAAATAAGAAAGTTATTGATGAAAAAAAATCATATCAAGGCTGGATTTGAATCAGTTAAAATGCATGTGGTAGACTCTGCGGTCAAGTGGAAGAAAGGTCTTTGTTCTGAGCTTTTTGGCCATCAGACAAGATGCTATGTTTGGCAGACATCAAACGCTGCACATTACCACAAACACACCTTCCCCACTGTGAGGCATGGCGCATTATGTTATTATGATGGTACGTCTACTAAATACTGACTTGAGGGGGAAGGGGTGAATAAATCACAAATTTTATGTTACATATTTTTGATTTGTCATCATTTTGTAGAAATCAGTTTTCACTTTGACAATAAAAGGGATTCTTCGCAATATTTTATATTTAAAAAAGCAAATGTTTGTCGATCACAACTGATTTGTCAAAGCATTAAAAAGGGTAAAACATCCAAAGGGATTTTTTTTTAATAGGCATTGTACTATTCTGAAAATTTCACAGGCAGGATGTTTCTTTTTTCATTTCCATTTTATTTTTTATATAACTCATTCAATAATTAATATATAACCGTAAAACAATTTAAAACTAATTAAATTTCATATCCAAAAGGGTTGTCTTCATACCATTGTATTAAATTGTATTTTTTTTATTTTTTTGTGCCTACTAATAATCAGAAAAACATACTTTTTTTTTTTTCAAATTTGTAAGCAGGATACCATATGCCAGAGGTGGTCATGGTGACAATTTAGTTTGTATTAATGAAGATATTAATTATTTATAACTGAGCCTTGCACTTCGTAGGCAGTCCCCAAGCACTTGGCCTACAGATGGTGTTGTGTCAAGGTCTGTTTCTCTCCCTATAGAGATATGTCAAACCCTCCCTGGTGATCCAGTCTGCCCTAAAAACCAAGCTGAAACCAAGCTAAACAATTATAAAATAAAATAAAATAAAACACTTCACATTAGACATTAAAATAGCTGTTTGATGTACAACTCCTGCTGTTGCTCTACTGTTAATCTGTTGCCTAAATGTTGATGGTTTCATGTGTTTTACAATCTCTTTCTGATCCTTTCACTGTCCATTCCTAAATAAACTGAGGATCATTTTCATATTTCACAATTGTATTCAAACATTGAGGAAGATTTGTGTCTCAACGAATGACTCTTGAGCATAATTTCCATTAGATGTTAATGGAAATCTGTGCTGTACACAAATGAAAAGAGCTTGGTTTTTTGTAGAAATCTTAATTATCCTTTTGTGAGCCAGAGTACTGTAACCACGGGCATAACGAAGAGAGTGGGTCAAAACTTTGCCCTGAGAAATCAGCAATTAAAACAATACTGTTTGACTCTTCATTCCTAACGCTTTTTTTTTTTTTTTTTTTTTGACAAAACTAGACATTGGAGACACGCACACTGTTATGTGCATAAACTTGATGCTTGCGACAGCATTCAAAACCATCAGTCTAATCCAGCAGAGGAGGCTCATGGACAGGTTATGAGTGAATTTCCCAGCTAGGGGGAAAAAAAAAAGAAAAAAAATAAGAAAAATAACAAATTCCGAATGTCAGCCTGAGTGTCAGGGCTGTGATTGGACTAATACTCAGTGGTTCACCATAGCGGCCTCTGTCTGTGCTCATCGCCTGCAACACGTCAAACCTTATCAGAAACCCCACTCTATACAGTGTGGCACAGCTCAGCACAACAACAGCACCACGGCACAAACAACAAAGATCAAGAGCTGCACTATCTCAGAGTGACACTCCTAAGGACTGTTGGAACTCACACTCTCTCTCTCAAGCACAGACTATACAAGAATGCATCCAACTAACACATGAACAGATGCATAAACACCCACTCACGTACATATACACATGCATAGCTGTACTGAGGCTTTGTTCGCAACTCTTAAGTTGCAGACGAACAAGGAATTTTCTTCCATCCACTTAAGGTAAAGGTGTCAGATATTTTGATGAGGGTACTTAGAAATCAGCAATGGTGCAAGGAATGCAAGAGGAGCATATTGTCTGGTATTAACGAGGCTGTACAGAACTGTCTTTGTTTGGAGCAACTGGGTAGTTATAGCATACCCTTTATTTTCATCATCTTACAGCAGGATTTTGTGCCACTCTGCAGAACTCCCTAGAGTCTAAGTAATAGTAGGGAGATGCCACCCTCTTTCCAAAGCAAGCCTTGTTTACTCTCATGCAGAATGACAAGCACATGCAAGGAAACTGACAATGTGCAAGTGTAAATTAGGTCCCCAGTCTGCTCTGCATTAATTATAAATTAAGTATAATTGCAGAGGGATTCTCTGAAGTCGATTCATTTGGACTGACTGTAATATGAATATATTCCTGGCAAACAAGCATTACGTTTTAAAGGGCTTAACAGACGAGCCCAGACAAAGCCGCGTTGTTGCAGCTGGTCAAAAACATAAGGTGAACAACATTTCAAAGATAACTGCATCTTACATTAAACCTTTTTGTGATATACTGTAATTTGGAAACCATGCTTAGGGACTGAAGGAAATAACATTTTGTATCTTGAGTAGCATGTTTTTGATCACTGAGTTTTTTATTTTTTTTTATTTCATGCTCTAGTTATCCTTTTTTCATGTGTCTATTATGATAACAAAGCCAAATCTAAATTTCATGCACAGTGTCCTGCCAATTTGGAAACGCTACATTCCCGACTTCATGTAGAGCAGCAAGCAAATGAACCAAAATGATTCACCTCATTTTATAGAGTACAGACCCTTAATTTTCTACGTCTCAGCTGTTGCCTTTTACAAACAGAAAAGAGGAATGCTAACTGCATCTATATGTCAGCAACTATTTAATAGGCAACCCTAGGCATGCACCCATGTGCTTGTAAGAAAAGTAAGTAGCAAAATAAAGGAATACATTCAGGGTGTGCAAAGTATGAATAGAAAGAAAAATATCCTGAAAACCAGCAAATAAATCTCAATGCTTAGGTTTGCCTAGTCTTAACTTAGCTTAAAAAGAATTAAACAAGAACTGTTTGGGAAGTATTACAAGACTTTAACCTTTTTGATTCACGTTGTTTAAGTTTTTGATATTTTGTAAGCAAAGCTGACACTGGAAGAAGAGCTGACTGAAAGGAATATTATAATTCTTTAGTAGCCCAGACAGAGTCCTGACTTGACTCTGATATGGTACATTTCAAATGCAGGAACATTTTCAGGAAGCAAAGTAGTTTTATGGGGTAGTTTTTCTCTTCAATGCATTTCCACTCCAGGAGTCACAGCCAAGAAGGGCAAAAGTGGATAGAAATCTTCTCCGAAAATAGCCCTGGTAGAAAGGTAGGATGTTCTTGGTATAGAAACTAGGTGTGTGCCTGGAAATCAACAAATTTAAATGAACTCAACTAATTCTACTAAGAAGAGAGGTCAAATATGACAACAAAATTATGGCAGCATTTTCATATCACCAAAACTAAAGTAGCATCTCTGCAACTTGTGTAGTAAGTCTGAGCCTGCAATTTCTGTCATGTTTGGATAAAAAAAACAACCCTAAAAAAAAAAAAATTCTTATTTTTGAGAAAAGATTTGAAGATGTGTTCTCAAAAATTGGAATCAATAAAACATCTACATTAAAAGAATGTTCTTGCATGATCATGAGTTTATGCAAACCTCTGATAAGAAGTTTACAGGCCACTCACTGTTAGCCTTCCTAATAAATAAGGACAACACCTCTCTTCCAGATTATGCCTCTCGATCCTTGATCACAAGCTAGTTTTTGTTGCTCTGTGGTAAATATTTGCCCCAACATCCATGGAAACCTTAGAATAGAAACACACAATCATGAAGAAGTACCGGCCTAATAAGATGAGTCGAAAGTTTGAACATTTGCAGCCTTTTGACTAAAACATTTTCACAAGAGACTCCCGACCAAAAAGTTGAGTTTGCTTTTTTGCTCAAAAGGTTTATGCTTCAGAACCCAGCACTGCTGTGTTTGCTGCAACATAGTGGCCAAAATGCCATCCCACCAGCATACAGAGACAACCTGCAGTGGTATAAATAAGACCTTTCAACATAAACTTCTCCACAATATACTGCAATGCTTAGTCAATCAAGCATTGCGATATTTTCACAAAAAAGTTGCTTATTCCAGTTTTCTTAAAAAGTTCCTGATTCAATTTTTTTTTTCAAACATCCATTGAGTGTCTTCTGTATTCATAGACTACTGATTTGCAAATGTTCTTGTCTGCGATGGTGCACAATTGGCCTTTTTCCAGAGAGTAGTACATTATAAATTATTCCTGGGCTGGCTCAATTTTTCAAACACCATCTATTATAGTTGGTGTACATACAGATCTCCAGGATGAACTTTGTAAAACACACAATTCAGGCGCTCACAATTCATCATCGCCACTGTTGAATAAAGCTTTAGTAGTGCAAACTGAATAAGAAATAAAGTCGCTATTGTTGTGTTATAAAATTAACGAATGAAGATTAAAGCTTTAAACAAGAAAATAAGAGCGGTACAAAAATAACTTGGGCCAAAAGTGGTAAACAACCCCTGTATTGTGCTAATTAGGCATATTTTACTTTAAATAAATCTTTTAATAGAACATGCAAGCAAACAAGAATGTGTTGTCAACAAAATAGCTTCATAATATCAGCTCTTGACCACATCCACTGTTTTGTGACAGTTACTTTGTGAAAGAAAACATTTTTCCTCCAGTCAGGGTGAAAGTAAACTTTTTGCAGTGCTCCGACAGTCATGATCAGCCCTACAGTCCTTCCAAGCCTCCCTGTTTTCGAAGGATTTGCTTTGCATTATTTCATAGAATTGCAGTACATTATTGTGACAATAATAAAGTACTAAGCAATACTAGGCTTTGGAACATGATTTTGTTTGACAGAAAACTGTTGACATAATAATTAAGCAAGGCGATAAAAGTGAGTTAGTGTGAATGTGGCCATATTGTCTTGTTATCTAAGATGTGATCCTGCACACAGAAAGGAGACGCTCTCTATTACTGAAGATTCACTGCCTGAAATCTGAAAATGACCTATACAGCTAAAAGCAGCCTCCTCCACTCACACTGAATAGTTCTATTATCATGACAAAATATGCAGGACTGTCCATTGAAGAAAAGCCGAGTGTAGCATTTAGAGAAAGGGGCTAATTTTCACTCAGTGCAGTTATAATGAGCCTGTCATCCTCTTATCCTGCCCGGTAACCATTAGAAACCATAGCAGCTCTGACACGAGCAGCAAAGCAGAGCAAAACTGCCTCAGCATTTTTTTTTTTAAAAAAAGGCAAAATAAAAAGATCTAATTTTAAAGATCCAGATATCCGCTCCCCAAAAGGGTAATGATGTGTCTCATCTTCGTTTGAGAGTCACCAAAACAAACCTCCCCTGGCTCATCATGTATTTTCTCTTTTCAGAAAAATTATATGCACAAATTAGTCATCTTGCATCAAGTATGAATGAAAAATGTGTTTACATGGGTAATAAATCTTCGTTCCATACTGCATGTTGCTGAAGAGTGTACAAATTACATAAAGCTTCATTTGGAATTGCAGGTAACATCAGCAAAATATTTATGCGATGTGCCACATGACATTTTTTATCAAATATGTTCTAAAAAATGCAAAGGTTTTATTTAGTTCAGTGACTTGCACGGATACAGCCAAGACCCAATTTATTAGGCACACCTGTTCTATTGCTTGGGAAGAAAAACAGAGAATCAGCCAATCGCACGACAGCAACTTAATGCATTTAGGCAACTTGACATGATGAACACGACTTGCTGCATTTCAAAGACAGCATCAATGTGGAGAAAAATCCCCCAGAAGATTTATATGACTTTGAATGTGACATGATTGTTGGTGCCAGACGGGCTGGTCTGGGCATTTGAGGAATTGCTGATTTATTGGTATTTTCATGCACAAGAAGAGGGTAGTTCAAAAAAGAGAAAATATCCCATGAGCTGCAGTTCGGTAAATAAAAATGTCCTGCTGATGTCAAAACTCGGGGGTAGAATGGGTAGACTGGTTTAAATCTGGTCTGAACCTTCATCTTAGCTGCAGCATCCATTTGGTAGAGTCAGACTGTGATTTAAAAGCATTGTACTAACGGTTCAGGCTGGTGATAGTAATGTTATGGTGAGGGATATTTTCTTGGCACAATTTAACCTTCTTAGCACAAACTGAAACTTAATTCATCACCACAATGTACCCATCTTCCGACTAATTCCAACAGAATAATGCAGCTTGAGACAGAGCTCTAATTATCTCAAACTGGCGTCTTGAATATCCCTGTGAGTTTACTGTACTCTGTTGGCCCCTAAAGTCACCACATCCCAATCTAACAAAGCACCCTTGGGATGTGGTAGAAAGGGAGAGTCACATCATTGTTTTGCAACAAAAAAAAACCTGCAGCAACTGCATGACATCATCATGTCAATACATTACCAGCCAACCCAGGTGTGCTCAAAAAGTGTCTGGCAATTGTAAATTTAGAAAGCTTATTAGAGTCACTAATGCCTGGTGGGGAGAACACAGATGTATGCTGTAAGTGCTTGGATTTCAATTAATAGCCCTCTTGCCCAGTCGCATTAAATCCAAATAACAGGTATAAATCTTATGCAAGTCCACAATTAAAAATCTGCTTTAAGGATCCCTGCAGTAAATCCTTCCATAAAGCAAGCAGACAGGTTATCAGAGTAAACACTTTTTTATTGAAGGCATCCTATTGAGGTGAAGCAAAGAAAGCAATTGTGAAAACAGCTTAGATGGTTTCATTGTTCCTATCTTAATTGTTTACGCAGTCTTGCACCTCAAGGAGCTGTGAAAGCCTTGAGCTTCTAAAGAACTTCTGCGGCTTTTTTTACAAATCACCACGGCAATACGGATAATACAAAAGGTAGCATGAAATACACTCGGTGACACGTGGACATGAAGCAGCTCAGCTGATATGGCCTGAATATGAGGAGGTTAGCCAAACAAACAGATTGCACATGAATGACAATGAGGCAGAAAATTGGTGAGAGCGGCAACAGACATCAACAGAAGACTGAGAAGCAATATTGCATGAGGGCTTTAAAATATGCAGGTAGGTTGTGAAGTAGATTCTCAGCAAACGGTCTGCCACAGCTTCCACTCAGAAAGGACACCCACACAATGTCCGTGCACTCTGTCAGTCTGTCTGTCTCTTTGCCCCATTTACTCACAGAAACCACAGAAATAAAAAGGGAGAGCAGACAAAATGATGGAGTGAGCCTTAGAGGTTAAGGGATGAATTTCCCAGCATCTTTTGCCTCCGCCTCTGACCATCTGCCTCTCTGGCAATAGCCTTCGCCTCCTGAGGTTAAACTCTAAATTGGCAGTAAGCTAAGCAGCCACTTAGACAGGAAGGTTCAGGTGGGTAAAATCAAATAGTTATATACAGAGCTGTGTTATACACTTTAGTTAAGTGCATATTGAAAACTAGAGAAGATGTTGAATGTGGCTAAATTGGACCACTAAAATGTTGCTTTCCAACAAACAAGCAACAAAGAGAAAGGTGAAGTGAAATGAAATTGACAGGCAGATGGTGAATGATGGAAAGAGATATAAATATATTAGAGAAAAAAATGAGAAAGGCATAGGACATAATAAAATGCAGGCATAAAGCACAGAAGATTCAAGAACATGGGTGGAAAATGAACTGAATAGATCAGTGGGGAAGAAATGGAGAGGAAAATAGGAGTCTATAAATTAGACATAAAAAGATAAGGAAAGGGACAGAAACTGGGGTCAAAAAAAGAAGAAAAAGAAACAGTGAACAGCTTATTCTTTCAAGGGGGGGGGGGAAACATATATAGAGAAAAAGCTTGTTCAGATGTAGCCTGTGGTCTCATCCACACACTCAAGCAGAGGCAGAAAATGAATACTGACACAAAACAGAACAAAAGAAGAAGCAAAAAAAAATAAAGTAAAGAAAAAAAAAACAAATGTCAGGCTAATATTAAGTCAGAATCTTAAGCCATCCTTCTAATCTCCTACTATGTTGACTGGCGCTCTCTGAAAGCTAAACAACTTGAGTAAGAGTTGCGCAATAGGGCCTCCTGTCCTCATTAATTATTCTTCTCATTGCTGATTTTTCATATGCTAACCACCCAGGTAACATTAAGAAGTGAATCACCTCCAGGATGATGATGAGTTTCCTTAGTTTCACTGTGTAACAGGCAGAAACACAGCAGGGCTACCATTAATGGAAAGTGCCTGGGTCCCATAATCTCACAGATGACCCAAATTCAAACTGGCTTTTTTATTATTATTATTATTATTATTATTATTATTATTATTATTATTATTATTATTATTATTATTATTATTATTA
>CAEFZY010010495.1:0-10406 GCA_903066815.1 Brachyrhaphis roseni
CCCTGTTAGTGCTGTGCTACTACCGTGTTGCTGCTGTGTTACTGCCGCGTCACAGGCACTGTTTGGAAAGAAAAGCTAAGATATATTACTAAAACTTTGAAAACTCTTTCTGTGTACCGTCTGTATGTAGGCACATGCGGCTTATAGACAGGTGCGGCTTATGTATGCACAAAATGGTTTTTCCTTTACAAATGTACTGGGTGCGGCTTATAATCAGGTGCGCTCTATAGTCCGGAAAATACGGTACTTAAGAAGACAAGTAAAACAAAAACTATTTTCAATATTTCTATTTGATATACGCTTCAAATTGTATCAATATTTTGTGACTTCAAAATGGCATCAAAACGTATTTAAAATTAAGTATTTTTCCAATAGATTGTTCTACAGTCAGAATCACACCAACACTAACCTAACTATTGTTAAATACGATACACCGGTTACATCAAGTGTAATTACTGTTGAACATAGCTGCACATAATCATATTTCTGAATATGTTAACATTTATTCAAACTTTTATTGGAATAGTGGAAAAGATTGTAAAAGTAACAGTTCCCAATATACCACTAATTTATCAAGTTTGCAGTCTATCAATTGGAGTTCATCATTATAATGATACATCATTTTTGTCATAACATATTTGTTGATTTAATGTTAATGTTACTCTTGTTTCTCATTACAAGAAACAAGAGATGCAGTCTCTGGTTAATTATTCTGTTTTCTCTGATATTGTACATCATATTTTCAAGTTACATTACCACAAAGATTTAAAAATAGTTCAACAAATAATAATGCAATTTATTATCTTAAATAATTAAATCATTTTCCCTTTATAAAAATAATTTGGTAAATTCCTTTATTAAAAACCTAATCAAAGTTTTATGTCAAAGTTTCATGAAGTACAACCTTCACAGATGCACCTAGTGAGACTTTCTTGTTAAACTTGTCAGATTTGTTGTGACTGTTTATTCTTCACTTTTTTACACGGTTGTTACTCTGCCCCACAAATACTGCAGTGCTAATTTGGTCCCTTCATCCATTTGGGTTTTCATCTCATCCAGTTTCTGAACTTTCTTCATGTCTCCTTTTTCCTTCATCTTCGCGATCAAGAAATCCAAGTGAAGTAAAGTGGTCACAGCATTAACTTTGAGGGCAATCTCCTCCAGTTTCATAACATGTTGGTACGCTTCATCGATGAGCTGGAACTTCTCTGATCTCAGTTTCTGTATTTCATTTACAAGACCTTTTACAATATTAAAGTTTTTCTCAACATCGCCCTTCTCTGTCTTTATATCTTTCTTAATTCCTACAGTTTTCTTAACCTTCTTGGTCTTAGTGACATATCTCCAGTTTTCCTTCACATGAGCTGATGCAGGACATTTACCAGTACAGACAGTGCAATGCCCTCTTCTAATGACCTCACAATGTTGGGGACTGCGAACAAGCGTACAGCCGGGATAGTGGCAGTTCTCCTTACAGATGGTGCAGACCATTGCTTTCTCAAAAATATTTTGCCTGAAAAGCTTTTGACTTTTCAGAGGCTCCTTTTCTTTGAAAACAACATCAACTTCAACAGTGAAGGTCTCTGATTTATTCATGTCTTCTACTTGTTTGATGAGAGCATCATGAGTTTGTTTGAGTTCCTCTTGTTTCTGCTCTGTTAGTTGGATTCTCTCCTGCAGGTTTTGGATACAGGCAGTCAGGCTGATGCGTTCATTCAGGACATCTGTAGTCGTTATCAGTTTTTGGGCTGTTTTCTTCTCCAAGAAGGCTGTAAAGGTTCTCAATCCTCTCTCTGAAATTTCAGTAGCAATTTTTAGAAATTCAGTGTCCTCTGATCGGTCATCACTTTGGGAGTTATCAAAAAGAAAATAAATAGGTTGATTCTTTTCATTTTTGGCACATCTTAGTTTTGTAGCTTCAAGAGCTTGAAGAACATTTTTAGGTTGTCTTCCATCTGAGTGAGTAATGAGAGCCACAATGCTTTTCTCCAGGTTTTTCCCAAACAGAGACATGACTGAATTGAAGACGTATGAAAGGCGATCATTAACTCGATTATCTGTGGCCTTCACCACCAGACCCACAGCGTGAATCTCCTGAATTCCCTCATCTGATCGAAACAAGTCAAGCAATCTTTGACTCACAATAATATCTTTTTCAATCCCTCTGGTGTCTCCAAATCCAGGCGTATCGATGATGGTCAAAGAGAACGGCAGAGTTTGATCTTCAAACCCAAAGATCTCGTAAACAATCACATCTGAGGTCTGGCTTTCAGTCTGCCCTCTCTTCTCATCTTCTACAATCTGAAACCAGACCTCATCCTCAAACTTCACTGCCATGGTGTGGTTGACCAGAGCATTGATGACAGTAGACTTTCCTGCTCCTGTTTCACCAAGCAGCAGCACTGTTCTGTTGGCCTTGTTCAAATTTTTCTCTCCAAGAGTTATCCTGGTCAGAGGTCCAAAGGCCTCTTTTTTTGTGTTTAGTTGGAAAACGGATGGGGATCCTGACTGGATCAGGAGACTTTTTGAGATGATGTCCTTGAATTTAGATGATGTATTCCTGTTGAAAAAATGTATAATTTACTAGCTTAAATTCCTCTCCCCAATGCCTTTTTAAATTAATATTAATAATATTGTAAGAGCCAAATCAAAATATACAAATTAGGGTAATATATTGTCATTGTATGATGATGTTCAATGGTACAGTATTAACATAGTTAATACAGAGAGTGAATATCCTGCTTATTTTTTTAAATATGTGTCACTTCCAGGTAGCCATTGCTTGGACTGGGTTATGTTTATTTGATTGGGTTTGGAAGAGCTGTTGATTAAACGGAGTCAAGTTTCCGTACTCATACGTTCTGAGTACCCAGACCAGAATAAATAAACAGGAAACAATTATACTGACAAGTAAATAATGTTCATATTAATGTTGCTCAGTATGTTTCCTTCAAGTTTTTCACTGGTACTTCCATTAAGTGCTTTTATCTGTTTCATCCTGAAAAACATGGTGGAGCAGTTACTGGATGATAATCTGTGACCTAAAACACAGTAATAAACAGAAAGAGTCCAGAGAAAAGAGCTACTTTTGAAAAACAAAAAGACTCGAGTCAGATGAATAACCCATCATTACAACCCAGCACAAGAATACAGTGGTGTGAAAAATATGTTGGTTTTAACTTTTTATCTCCCTCAATAAAATGCACTAATTAAAAATGGCATTTTGTGTTTACTTATGTCATTTCTGAGCAACATTAAATTGGTTTGATCTTCTGAAAGATGTGTGATAACCATGCAAGAAACAGCAAACCAGAAAGGGGGCAAATACTTTTCACCTCACTGTAGTATCTGTTTCAGTCCAAAATGAAATACAAACAGTAGTAAAACATTCACACCTATTGGGATATATATCTGTGTCAAATATTTTCATAAACAAAGCACTTTACTTCCTTAAGAATCACATGATTTTATGGCTTAATAATGGCACTTTCTCAATTAGCAGCATATTGTGTTGGAGTAGATTAATACAAATAAAGTTTTCTCTTCTTTATTATGAGGACCATAATGGTTCAGGCTTGTTTTATGTTTTATTCAAGTAATTCTTGCTAACTGATTAGAAGCAGCTGCGAAGAACCTAAAAGTTTAACAAGCTAAATTATGTGACGTTCTTCTTACTCACACATGTGAATGAGATCGAATGTAATTATAAAATCGGTCTTGAGAAGGTATTTTAGACACAATGGCCCACTATATTTTACTATGAACAAACTTCTTATTGTAAAGCAACTAAAACAAAATGGTTTTTAACAACTCCCCTTACATTCAGTATAACATACAGACATTTGTCCTTTTTAATACTATAAAACTATATCTTCAGTTAATTTATAACTTTTCTCTATCTTAAAAAATCTTTAGTCTCCTTTTACTATGCACAAATGATAAAGTGATTGGAAATCACTTTATATACATCTATAAATATGTTTTATAGATGGATAAGTACAGATTCATATAAACTGTAACAATAAATGTTTTTACTTACATTCTTTGCATGATGATGAAGTCTTGAAGATCCTGTGAGGTTGAAACAGGTTTTTATGACTAATCAAAAACAAATAGTAAAGTCACTGTTATTGCTGTTATTTGTTTTAGTCTTGTTTTTATGTGTTAAAGTAATTCATTAAGCACACTTTGTTGTATAAAGCACACAGAAGTGACCTGACAGAGAAAGCACAACTGGAATCATGATGTCTGTTTTAACAGATCAAATCAGCTGTAAAATCCTACGTTCATATTCATCAAACTGTTGAACAGTTTAAGTGGTCCTTTAAAAAAGCAATAAAAAACCAAACATATATGTCAGGTTCTAACATTAGAAAGTTTTCCTACCTGTGCAGACAACCAGACTACTTCTCTTTACAATCTCAGTGAGGCTGTGAAGGCAAGAAGAGTAAAGAGAAGTCACCATTCAGAGTTTTATATTCTGCAAGAAGGGGAGGAAACTCTGGTCACATGATTTCACTGAATGTTTTTTTTGTTCAGCAATAGTCCCTGGACTATTGCTGAAAGCTTTCTTTTGGTTCTTTTCCTCTGGTTGATAGCCTGTCCTAAATAATGTATCTGCTAATGAAACTGAGTCCAGTGTTTCATTCCTCAATACTTCAGTTTTGTTTTCAGTAAACGTATAACACTATCAAAATAATCTGGTAATCAGTTCAACAGTTTCTTTGTACTAGGAAACATTTATCTTTACAGTATCTTTTATAGCATTTCTCAATACGAACATAAAAAACAAACTCAAGTGTTAAACTATTTTGTCTCTTTTTTAAATTAAAACTCTTGATAATCTGTGAAGGAAGTGATGTTGTCCTAATGATAAGCATTAGATGTCCTGCCTGGTTTGAGCTGCAACTATCTCTGTCTTTTAGAGCTGCCAACAACGAATTTATGTAAAATGCCTTCATAGGACTGGACTTCTAAATCCTGAATTAAAACATATTTAATTGCTTTCATTAAATATGGACATCTCCTTTTATCCAAACTAACTGAGGAATGCTAAACTTAAAAAACAAAAAGAAATTGTATTTTTCTTTCAACAGCAGAGTAACAATGATAAATGAGTTTCTCATTTATCATTGTGCAAAAATACTCAGATCAGTTTTTAGTAGATTTTTTCAACCTAAGTTGGAAAAAAATACATCACTGAATATATATAAACTGAAACTAAATATTTTCATAGCAGCTTTATAGGTTTTACCCTCATTGCTTTGCTTGTTTCATTCACAACCACTGATCTGAATCAGCTGTTCTGGTTGGTGTAGTCTGGGTTCAGATAAAGCATTTTAAAATGCACAACATGATGTCTAAAGTTTCACTTTTGGGCATTCAAACGATTGTTGATATGTCCTGAATAACAAATATTATCCTAAGAAAGATCTTGTAGCTTTGTACTGAGACCTCATGATTCACTGTGATATATTTTATTTGTGGCTAATTTATTATTAGAAGTCCAGTTTTATTCTGAATCTGATTATAAATCTATTTATTGAAGTTTTAAGGACATGATTGAAAACACACAGCTCACTATAAGGTACATTTTTCATGTCATGTTCAGTAATTTCTGCATATATTTAGGTACTGAGAACACATTTTAAATTATCCTGTTAGGAATTATGCAAAATCATTAAAATATGTTTATAATGACTGAGAAGACAAACCAACATGCTGACAAGTTTGATTATTTGGAAGGATGATGTTTCCTGACAATAAAATACTTAATAAAAGCAATACTAAGGTTTTTTCCAGTGAAAATATGTTTATTTTTGTTTTATTTAAACTTTGGTAACTGAAAAATATTTACATTTATTTACTGTATTTGCTTTAACATGACCTGTCACAGCATATCAGGCTTATGGAGAAGCTGGTTGTCTAAATGTTGAAGGGCTACTTTGCTCTACAAAACGGTTTCTTGATTGATTGATTGATTGATTGATTGATTGATTGATTGGCTCTTTTACATCAGGGTTCCATCTGACATGTTGGTGGACAGGTTGCAATAGTTTTCTCACATCTGCAGAACTTAGAGTCAAAATGAAAAAATGTTTTAACGATGCTAAAAACATCTGCTCCATTGTATTTATAGTGTGTTGTACGTATAGTGTTTTCTGACTGTCGAAGCTCAGTAGATTTTAAAGCAATGACCCCAGAGGCAGAGAAATATACTGTTTCAGTTCTTTAGCTGCTTGATTCTAATGATCTACAAAGTAGCTGCAGACTCTTATTTAGATAAACGTTGCAAAAGGAGTTTTTCTGCCCCTAATGCACAGAAGTTTGTAACTGTATTGCTTCAGCATCATATATTTTCACTTTAGTAAAAAGAAGCAAAGTCTTTTTCAGCTATTATCAGCGTTAAGACGGTTTGTTATCTTTGTAAAGTCAGATGACAGGTGTTTCATACAGAACCAGTGTACTGAAACACCTGCTATGGTTGGTGTCGACTGTTTTCAGATAAAACTTTCTAAAATGCCCAGCATGGCACGCAAGACATGTCACTTCTCCAAACATCTCAAACTAATTTATTTATGATGATGTGCTAAACAAGGATGAATAATTAATCATTTATGATCTTTGTTTTGTTTTTCTGCTGCATTTGATTTAAAATAGCTTTGTAGACCCGGTTATAATTGAAGAAAATATGATCTCAGTCACAAAATCTCAAACATGTAATACTTTTTCATTTGTTTATTTTGAGAAATAATAAAAAAATCTTTTCCAGAAAAAATAGCAATGCAATGCATTTTGTCTCCTTGGAGCAAAAGCTTTTGTCATGTTTTTCTCATAAATTGTACTGTGAATAATGTAGTCAGCCATTTTCTGTGTGGGGTCCAGTGAGGTTTGAAAGAAATCTTTCTTACAGATATGTCACTTGTGAGGAAAACTTTTATCTGACAGCAACACAATCACTTTAACAGAATCAATGCTATCTTCACATTCCTCTCATACAAACCCTGACATTGTTGGCTCAGATGTATTTAGATGGAACATTTTAAAATGCACAGCATGACACGTAGCACAAAAAACAGTCAGGATGTGACCTTGTAATAGCACATTAAACACACATTAATTCCATTTATACATATATATATTCTCTCTCTCTCACATACACATACATATATATAAGCTAAATAGGGGGAAATGCAGTTAAATACATACTTTCTATGTATCATAGCTGATTCTAACTTCATAACATAAAATGGAAAAGAAAGAAATTTCTTTCAAAAAGTGCACTTTATAATTCCAGTTCAAATTGGTTCAATAAAGAAGTTGGCAGTCATTGCATACAACAACAAATAAATTAAATCAATCAAATTTGATTGATCAATGTAGCTACAAACAAAAATATCTTTGGTACCAAACTTCATTGCTGCATCAGCATGGAATACGACTAACAAAACAATCATAAAAATAATCAAATCTAGGATTGGGGGAAAATACCTCTAAATATTAAAAGTATTGCCTTTAGTTCAGCTTATTTAGTTTGGTTTTACATTCAGTAATTAATCAAATAAGTGGATTGAACAGACCTGAGCAACTGATAGTTGAGTTAATAGCTAATGCTAACTGTCAGAGCGTAGCCTGTAATGCCAGAAATAATGCTCTACTTTATGTTTAAATATGATACTGACTCACCGTCAAGCAGTGAATTGTTTGAGGAGGTTGATGAAATGTTAACCGTTTGAAAGTAGCAGCGGGAAGCTATGCCATCTGTCAACCGGATCACAACCTGGTGAGCAGTGCAGCAGGAGGGAAATATCATTAGCGGTGCTATTGTTGCAGGTACAACATTGTGTCAGATCGTAGTTTGTAACATAACTCACCACTGATCATCAGGTTTCATGTATTAGTCGATTCAGACTTGGAGGTTTCAGGTTGTCAATACACACCAACAACCACAGTGAGCAGCAACATATTGGAAAGCCCAGAAACACACATGAGGATCACAGAACGTAATAGGAAGGTGGTTTGGTCATGGTGGTCACACAGGTCACAGGTGGAGATTTATCATTTTCAAATAGAGCCATGAATTTGGTGTAGATTATCTATTTTAGGGCTTGTTTTAGTACAAAACACTTAATGACTGACAAGAAACAATGGATGTCAAGAACCACCTTGTACAGGGTGTCAAACTCCAGTCCTCAAGGCCCGGGGTCCTGCAACTTTTAGATGAGCCTCTGCTGCACCACCTGAACAGAATAATTAGGCCATTAAGGCTCAGTGTTTTGTACCTGCAGCACATCTAAAACCTGCAGGACACCTGGAGGACTGGAGTTTGACACCTGTGACCTTTTACATACTAATAGACATGATTATAATGTAGGCCTGGTTTTCTTCCAAAGACTTCAGGAACATTGTTAGATTGCACAGCATGTGCCTTTTACACAAAATTGATGGGATTGCCCAAAAAATGAAAAAGAGTCATCACTAGTTTAATGAACCATCAGGTTAAGCAGATGTATTGATCCCTCCCAGGTTTGTCTTTTACATAGTATTTTACATACCACAATGAAAAACCAGGGAAGCAAATCTGACTTGCCACTACGTTGCTGATCAGGAAATGTTATCTTCCCCAGTAAACAACAGTATCTCTTATGTATGTATTTTACCATGTCACACCCTCCTGGCGGCTGATGGCTGGGTCCAGATAAGGTTTTCAGAAATGCATTTCATTTTACAAAATGAAACTTTGGTTTTCAAACTGTTTAAATGTACTCATTTTATTATTATGCTGCATTTAATATTGTATGAGCAGACTCAGTGAGTGTGAAAAAATACAAAGGGAGTAACTGACTAAAACATTACTTCAACTCTGCATGTCAGCTGTTCAGACATTATTATATTTTGCTACCGGCGTTGATCCCTGGCTTCAGCTCAGTCGTGCTGCCTGGCTGTGGACTATTTGGTTTGGACTGTATTTGTGGATCAACTCATCATTAAACCTTCATTTTCACTGCTACCTGGGTCTGCTGCATCTTCCTCACCGCGACTCACCACATTTCATGACACAAATGACCAGAACAAAGCTTTTCTCAGACATTTATTAATCAGATTTGTGTTCATATTTCACAGAATTTACATCAAATAGAAGAAAATATAGTAAAATTGTAGCATAATGTCAGACATACAAAGATCTAATAATTTCTTATGACTCCAAGGCATTTCTAAGAATAATAGTTTATTAGGAAATTGAAGAACTAAATATAAGTAAAAACATATTATTTTGTAACAAAACAGTTGAAAATCAAGGAGAGTACAACAGTTCATGTACTCAAAACCATTATCATTATTATGAGGCAATACAATCATATTATGAACATTTGCATTATATGTAATATAATCATCAAACTCAGCCAGAATACAAAACTATGTGCTTCTCCAGCTGTTTGTGAAATGTCATCAAAATTATGATAAATTACAAGAGCACTAAACACAAGCGAGTATGGAAAGCAGACGAGTCATCTAATCACAATGCTAAAGGTTGTAATGAACATGTTAATGAAGTTACAGTGGGAGCATAAAGACAAGTGGGAGTTTTTTTAGTGTTTTGGTTTTTTTATTTGATGTCTTATTTTGTATGAAGTGAAAATAGAAACAAAAAGGATTTTTTTAAAACCTGTTTTTTAACAGTTACATTTATATTTGCTACTTGAAGCCCTTTTGAATTTTTTTGGTAGCTACTTTCAATTTATCCCATATGGACAGAATGATTGTTCTGGTTCCTTCATCCTCTTTGTTCTTCATCTCCTCCAGTTTCTGGATTTTGTTTGCTTCTCCGCTTTCATTCAGCTTTTCGATCAAAAAGTCATATGGGACAAATGTGGACACTGAATTAACTTTCAAAGCAATCTGCCCCAAATTGTCAATATGTTGGAGAGCTTCTTCCAGCAGCTGGGACTTTTCTGCTTTCAGCTTTTTCAAGTCTTCCTCAAGATTACCCAAAAAATTAAAAACTTTTTCTCGTTTTGATTTTCTTTTAATGTCATCCAGGCTTCTCTGAACCCTTTTTGTCTTGTTAACATATCTCCACTTCCCTTTCACATGGGCAGATGCAGGACACTTTAAAGTACACACAGTGCACCGGCCATCTTTCATCACCTCACAGTCCTCAGGCTTTCTAGAGCTTGAACATCCAGGATAGTGACAGTTCTCCTCACAGATTGTACAACATACTGCTCCTTTTACTAAAATCATCAGCCAAATGTCTCCTTCAATGGCTTCTTTGCTTTTGTAGGCTTCATCAAATTGTACAGTGACCTTCTCACTAGTTTTATTATTTTCATGGTTCTCCAGAGCGTCTTTAATCTGTTTGATTTCTGCCTCTTTCAGCTCAGACAGACGGATTCTTTCCTGCA
>CAEFZY010010505.1:0-11394 GCA_903066815.1 Brachyrhaphis roseni
TTCTTTGAGGATGTGCCAACCAAGGCGTTGTGGGATACCGGTTCACAGGTCACCATCATAAATGAAAGCTGGAGGAGATCCCAGCTTCCCCACATCAAGTTACGCAGCACAGGTGAGCTCCTAGAGGAGGGAGAGACTTTGGTTGGGAAAGCAGCAAGTCAGACTCCCATTCCCTTTGCAGGTTGGGATGAAGTAAAATTTATATTAGGATCAAAGAAAGGCCTGAATCCAGAACTGCTTGTTCCAGTCCTTGTCTCTAATGAGCCTGGAGTGGCTGAGCCACCAATAATTGGCTACAATGTTATTGAACATTTAATAAAGAATGGCATGGAGCACCACCCTGATGTCACATCCATAGCAGTAAAAGAGGTTTTCTCATTTGACTGCAAAAAGGCAGATGTGTTAATTCGCTTAGAAAAAACAGCTCACCAAAATAACGAAGAAGCCATGGTGAAAATAGGACGTCTAAAACCAGTGAGTCCTGCAGGTCAGACCAAAGAGGTGAAGTGTAGTGTGAGAATTGATCCTCTCTCAAAACGACAGGAAGTACTGTTTGAGCCTGAGGTGGTCCCAAAATGGCCTGAGGGCTTGAACATCTAAAAACAGTGGTCTGCCTGAAAAAGGGAAACCTGGTCAGCAGTATCGATCCCAGTCACAAACGACAGCCATTCAGACATTACCTTGATACGCCGCACTGTACTGGGATACTTATAGCAGATTAAAGCAGTTTATCCAGTAGAAGACAGACCTGTCAGTGTAAGTGAAAAGAAAACAGAGATAATCTCACCTGCCAGAGACCGCAACTGTCCAGCTTCTGACGAGCAACATAAAAAATACAGAGACTCGGGCATCCAAACATGATCTGCATCCCATCCCTGCAGCTAAAAATCAGGCTGAGCGACACAACCCAAAATAAGGCGGACTTATACATCTGTGCCCAAACCACTTCTTAAGGAGGTGAAGGAATATCTGGAAGATCTGCTGAACAGAGGTTGGATTCAAAAGTTCCGATCTCCATATTCATCACCCATAGTTTGTGTGCGCAAGAAAGATGGGAGCCCCCGCTTGTGCGTGGATTATCGTGAGCTGAACCAGAAATCAATCCCGGATCGTCATCCCATCCCTCGAGTGCAGGATATGCTTAATAACCTGAGTGGAAGTGCATGGTTCTCTGTCTTGGACCAGGGCAAGGCATACTATCAGGGTTTCCTGGAGGAGAGTAGCAGACCATTGACCGCATTCATAACACCTTGGGGTTTATATGAGTGGATCAGGATTCCCTTTGGCATGTCCTCTGCCCCAGCAGAGTTCCAGCGCAGTATGGAGGAGTGCCTCGCCGGGCTTAGGGATGAAACATCTCAGCCATATTTGGATGACAATCTAGTCGATAGCCAGTCATTTGAGAATCACCTACGCGACACGAGAGAGGTGCTGCGTCGTTATCAGACTCATGGAGTAAAATTAACATCAAGAAAATGTGAAATCTTCAAAGACAAGGTAAAGTTTCTGGGAAAGATTGTATCCAAGGATGGCTACTGCATGGATCCTGCTGAGATCGCACCTGTACAAGCACTCAAAGATCGCATGCCAAAAACAGTGGGTGATTTGAGGAAAATGTTGGGCTTCCTATCATACTATTGTCCATATATTTCCAACTTCTCACACACTGCTAAGCCCCTGTACAGCCTGCTGTCCACAGAAAAGAAACCTGGAAAGGTAGCGAAAGGAGGAGAGTCAAAAACAAACAAGGGGAAACACAAAAGCTCAGACCAGCTTCTCTCAAGCCAGCCAATCGAATGGACAAAACATCATAAGGATGTTCTCTCCCAGCTGTTGGAGTATTTGCTGTCTCCTCCTCTATTAGGTTACCCTGACTTTGAGAAACCATTTGTATTGCACTGTGATGCTTCTCAAGAAGGCCTCGGTGCAGTATTGTACCAGAGACAACAAGGCAAACTTGTGGTTATGGGTCAAGGACACTAACTTCCCCAGAAAAGAATACCACGTCCATTCTGGGAAGTTAGAGTTCTTAGCAATGAAGTGGGCAATCTGAACGATTCAGAGAGTACCTTGATTATACACCTTCTTTTGTTGTCTATACAGACAATAACCCTTTGACCTATGTTTTAACATCAGCCAAGCTAAACGCCACCACACACCACCTGATAGCCGAATTAGCAGACTTTAACTTCTCCATCAAGTATCGACCGGGGAACGTTAATGGGGACGCAAACGGGCTGTCTAGGATGCCCCTGGACATAGATGAGTACATGCAGACATGCGTCCAGGAGATGGAGCCAGAGGTAATTTCGTCTGTCACACAATCAGTCCAGCTAACATCCCATGATCAAGGGCCGTGGTTGTGTCCTGCAGTCATAATGGCAGCCTGCAATGATGAAGAACAGGAACACGTAACACTATCAGTAGCCAAAATATCAGCAGAGGACCTCAGAAAAGCACAGGAAGAAGATTCGATGATTGGAAAGGTGCGTGAGTTTGCGATGAGAAAACAGTGGCCCTAGCATGCCAAAAGAAATTGGCGTGATGGCATATCTATATTCACTAGAGAAAGACGAAAACTGTGTGTCAATGAAGATGGCATCCTTTTTAGGAAGTCCTTCAGTTGAGTTCAACTTGTGCTGCCAAGGTGTTCCACCAGCTAATATATAAGGAACTTCATGAAGAAATGGGACACCTTGGTGTGGAAAGAACATTAAACTTAATCCGTGACCGATTTTACTGGCCATAGCCTATATGAAAAGGGATGTGGAACACTATGTGACAAAGGTTTGTAGTTGCCTGAAGCGGAAGCATCCAAACAGGGTAACAAGAGCACCACTGGTCAATATTGTTACCAAACATTTATTCGAGATGGTCTTTATTGACTTTCTTCATTTGGAGCATTGTAAAGGAGGATATGAATGCATCCTTGTTGTCATAGACCACTTTACACACTTTGCTCAAGCATACGCATGCACGAACAAAGCAGCAAAAACTGATGCAGTAAAGATCTTTGGAGACTTTGCCCTAAAATTTGGATTTCCAGCTAAACTTAAGATAAGATAATTTTATTAGTCTCCCATAGGAGAAATTCATCTTGGAAGCAGGGGCAAAACTGCAATACAACAATAAAAAGCCCATATAAAGGGACAGTGAACATGAATAAATACATAAAAGCAACATGTCAGATTGGCAGTACATCCCCATACCCATTTCCTTTCACATACAGTACAATCTCTTCATCACAATCAGGGCAGAGAATTCGAAAATAAGCTGTTTTCTAAACTGGAAAAGTATTGTGGCATCCAAGGTTCCCATACAACTCCCTACACCATGCAGCTGGAAATGGTCAAGCAGAAAGATTTAATGGAACTCGTCTTCCAAAGCTCAGAAACCTGACAGAAAAAGAGAAGTCAGATTGGAAGAGCTCCTTGCCCAACGTGGTGCATGTGTATAATTGTACGTGCAGTGAAGCAACCGGATATGCACCTTACTACCTTCTTTATGGCAGGAGTCCTCGGCTGCCAGAGGACATGATGTTTGGGTTAACTCCATCAGTGCACCTCCCACAGTGATTATGCCAGTAAGTGGCAAAGAAGGATGCAAGAAGCTTACAAGTTGGCATCTGAGACAGTGCATAAGGAGCAGAACAGGGCAAAGATGGAGCACGACCGGAGAATTCATGGAGTGGAACTGCAGCCAGGATCTAGGGTCTTGGTGTGGAATTTCAAGGAGAAAGGAGGACCAGGAAAACTCAGTTCGTACTGGGAGGACAAGGTCTATATAGACATTGAAAGGAAACACAAGGACAGTCCTGTTTATGCAGTACATCCTGAGAAAGGCACATGGAAGATCAGAGTTTTGCACAGAAATTTACTATTGCCTTGTGATTTTCTGACTGCTGAAACAGAAAGATGTGAAAAACATGACAGACAAGAAAAGGCAACAGCAGAGTAGAAACAGAAGGAAGCAAGGGGATTATGTTGACAAGAATGGTGAGAGCAGCTCTGATGATGAAGACAACTGGAGGTTCATCACCCTTCCAAGAGTACAACCTGAACAAGTTGAAAGTCAGCTGAGGAGGGATGCAAAGTATGCTCAAATGGCTGCAGAACCAGAGGTGGAGCAGGAAGGAGAAGTGGATGGAGAGGAAGAAGAAATGGCAGCAGAGGAGCACTCATCATCTGATGAAGCAGATGGATAAGATCCTGCGGAAGCAGCACCATCGGATGAAGCAGACAAGATTCTGGTGAGGCGGTGTCATCTGATGAAGCAGACGAGAGAGGGCCGGAACCTATTTCAAGACAGTATCCTTTTAGACAACAAAATCCATCCAAAACACTCACATACAGTAGGCCAGGCTAATCACCACTTATGGTTAGGTACAAGTAATGTTCATTTCGTATTGGGGTTAGGTTACATTGTTCCGTTATATGTTCAGGTTATGGTACACAAGTTAGGTAACTACACAAGGCAAAGTGGATTAGAATAGTAAGCTTTAAATATATTGATAGCTGATTACTGCACATCTGGAGTTTGGACCGCTATTAGGTTTTTAGGCTGATAGATATGTAACACATCACAAGTGGGTCTGAATAAGGGGTTATGGGGCAGGAACTTAAAGTCAAACTTTACAGTCTGAGATACACAACCTGCAGAGATGGCAGAGTGACCATACAGATATTACCTGGCCAGTAATGTCTATTGTTTCATCACGACATGAAGAGGGGGCTAGATGCCATGTTAAGAACTGTGTCATACAGACAAGTGTACCAAGAGACTGTCTTCCAAACCTGTCCCCATACCAGCTGAAGACTCAGTTCCTCCAGAGATGTCAATATGTCGAGACAACATTTATTTTGAGGGGGAGAGTGTGGGGGACCAGTTGCTTGAGACTTTGGATCAGGGAGGCCCCCCACCCCCCATTCCATTAAAGTGGGATTCTATTCTCTTCCTATGAATGTTAAGCTCAGTTGTCAAGAAAACCCGAGATCATCCCACTTCCCCATGCTGGAGATTTTAGTTTAACAGTAACAATAAATAAAGTTATCTTTAAAATTAATCACACAAGTGACATCTAGACCCAACAGTAGTCTTAGACTTCATAAAATAAATCTGGTTGTGTGTGTTGTTTTTGTCTCCTGAAAACTTTGCTTTAATTCTCCTTCTTTTTTCTATCTAATCATAAGAAATCATAGTCAGACACAGAGATGAGACAGGAAAGAGCAGGTTTCCTGGAAAAAGAGGAAGTAAGTTTCCAGCCTGCAGATGCATAAAAATAGTTGAGACTATTCCTTATTTCAAAGCATGAAAGTTTTAAAGAATTAAATCTAAACATTTTGAGTAATTGGACAGGAATAAAGTTTTAAAGAATGAAATCTAAACATTTTGAGTAATTGGACGGGATTCAAAGTAAAATACTTATTAATATTGGTTTACTTGCAAGAATACTTACAATTACACTTATACTTGTGGGAATACTTACAAGTAAAACAAGTAACTGTAACTTTGGTATCAAATAATTACAATAATATATTATTCTTGGTTTCTTTTCAGAAGAAAATCTGTAATAACTCATATTAAGATTATAATAAGAGTAACTAATAAGTTATGGTTATCATAATATTATAAATGAATGCTAAATCAAAGAAACTAAAAGGGTTATGAATGTGATTTTAACATTGAACTTGAAATGGTGTAAAATGGGTAACTGCCATTAAAGATCACTGATGTTGTGTTGGAGATAGATGGTAGGCAAAAGGTTAGGGGGGAAAGGGGAACTAACAGGAGGGCAGAGATGATCAACGCCTTATTTGGAGATAGATTGTTGAACAACTTAAACATTTCCCAGAAAAGGTTGTGCAGGCAATAGACATAGGAGGACCATTGAGCAACCCTGAGATATTAGCACAGACATCAGGACATAATATCTAAGACAAAGATGGACATGAGATCATCTGTCCAAGCAGTCAGCCAATGAAACGAGCACAGCAACAGTGCTAGCCAATGCAAATGCACCCAAAGGGTGGATAAACCCTATAAAAGGTGGGTGCAAAAGAGGGTTGGATCCTTCAGACAGCTTCTAGCCAAGATCGAGATGGACAAATAACTCTGCAGCTGAAGAAGAGCCGGGACCACAGAGCCGAAGACTGTCCTGCGCATGGAGACCAACCCGTCAGCCCTGCAACATGTGGCTTTGAATCGCACTTCTCTCATCAGCTGGGTTCAGACCCCAAAGACAAAGATGAAGATAAAGGCAAAGACCAACGCAAACATGAAGACCAAGGCAAGACACAGACAAGGAAAGCTCATCAGACCTACAGAGATCCCTGCCTTCATCGATCAACCTCCTCCTCCTGCTGCTGCAACACCTTCTTCATCATCAGGCCAGTTCTGGGGTTCAAAACGCCATTCTCTGTCCATCTCTCTCAAAGGTTCCCTTTTTAGTTCTTAGTGCCAGCATTAGGGAAAGATAGGCTAGATGATTGATTTTGCTTATTTGATTATTTCTGCTACTAAATTAAGCTGTACTAACCCTTGCAAAAATGCCTTATTAATAAAATAATAATAAAATATTTAGCATTAAGAAAATCTAACAGATGTTGTGGACATTCAATTAATGAGTCACCTCAAAGTTCTTTGATGGTCGTAAAATAGCTATAATGTTTGATTCTGGGGAAGAAAAAGTAGGAAATGTTTTATTGGTTGCCTTTACCTGAAAACTATATGTAAAACGACATCCTTGGGACTCGCCCGAGTCACTAAAACCAACCTGGTTCAATAACGAGTGCAAGTTGTAACAGAGAGAAAGAGCGATCGTTAACAAGTGTGCTCTGTGAAACTAGTTGGCTGCAGGCTGCTCAGTCTGGCTAATTCACAGGGAGAAGGAGGGTGGGACATCTGGATGGAGATCGTCAGAAACCAGGCGAGTCTTTCTCAAAACCAGCTTATACAGAGTTTACTTCAGTTCTGAACAGGGTAAATCCCAGCAAATATAGGAAACTCAATTCACCTGTTAGACCAGGGTGTCAAACTCCAGTTCTCAAGGGCTGGGTCCTGCAACCTTTGCTGCACCACATTTGAATAGAATAATTAGGTCATTAGCAAGGCTCTGGAGAACTTATATACACAAGGAGGAGGTAATTAAGCCATTTCATTCCAGTGTTTTGTACCTGTGGAACATCTGAAAACTGCAGGACACCGGCCCTTGAGGACTGGAGTTTGACACATGTGCGTTACACGGAGAGCTGGTAGCACATCTCCCCTCTCAGAAAAGGAAGTAGAGAGTAAGAGAGTAGAGAGTGAAGGGGGAGCAGGGGTGTTGCACAACAACACAGTTTTGAACAGGCACTGAGGGCAGCCTGGGGTCCTAAGTTCCTCAGTTTCTGAGTTTTCTGTGTTGAAGAAGAGGAAAAAAGGAAAGTAAAGAAAAAATAAAAACCACCGCATGTCTCAACATCATTTTTGTTCGAGTGTGCGACACTATTGTTATACAATAGTCAAACAAGGTGTGATGGTCTTGGACTGCTTTGATTGTTTAGAACCTGGAGGACTTTCTGTAATTATTGTAACCATATTGTAACCTACCTGAAACTCCTGCAGGACCTTTGGGTTTTGTAGGACATTTATGCTTGAACTATACAATTGAATTAAAACAATTCCCGACAAAATTCCTCAACAAATATTTAAAATGATTGTTGCCAATTTTAAAAAATGTTTGATGGCAGTTGTTGCTGTCAGAGGCAACACTACCAGTTAATTGTTCAGGAGCAATTAATTATCTTGTCCTTTCTTTCCTCAGTGAATTAAATCATTATTTGAAGACCTTTTTAACTTATATTTTCTCTTCCTAAAGTTAAACTTTGTTTGAAGAGCTGAAATACTATTGTATTACTAAATAATACAATAAACTTATTTATTGTATTAGAAATAAATAAATAAGGGGGAATGTTCTTTCTTATAACACCGCATAAAGATCTATGTAGTCTGAGGTTTTATCTTACCTGGTTTGTCCAGTCTAACTTGTCCTTGAAAATGACATGATGGTCATCTCCACTGTCCTGGTGCAGATCAATATTGAGTTCATACTCGTCATTTTTCTGCTTACAGAACGTGACAGATGAAGCAAAATCTGCTTGACAGTTTGGACATTTCATCAACTTCTTAGCCTAGAAATCATGAGAGACCATTAGTATTAAAAACAAAAGATGATAAAAAGTTTGTTTATTCATTTTATTCTATTGACAGTTTTATTATTTCACCTCACAGACTTCAACATTTTACAAACAGAAACTTTTCAAAACTCAGATCTTCATCATTTTTGCACATCACAGAAAACTTGCCTTCAACCCTGTAATAACAAATATGTCACAAGAGACCTTACCCTTGTTCCTTTGGTTCCTTTTCCTGACTCATTGTTTTGCTTTGTCTTTTTGTTTTGTGGCTCAGATGGATCCACAGAAGTGAGGTTATCTATGAAGACAAGTGATTGGATGTTCAGGTAAACAGAACAGACTTCATATTCATTTAATTGTGACATTGATGTAAATTTTAAACTATTATGATCCATGTTTTCATGGATCTTTCCAAAGGTGAACACGCCAAGAGTTTTTTCAACAGATAGTATTTTGTTTAATGATTTTTGGTATCAGCAAGGTCATTAATAATGACTACAATTTGATAATTTGATTTTCCAAACTAATTCACAAATATTTTCTATGTAAAATGCTTAATTAAAGTAATCTGAACTTTGTTTCCTCATTATTTTTTCCTTGTCATATGAGTTTTAGCCAAAGTATTAACTGATGAAATTATGTTTTTTGATTATTAATAGTTTACTGTTTTGTAATCAATAACTCGCTCCATTTTAGTTGAATTATTTAGCACTTTTACCAAACATGCCATCCTACAAACCACCCTATCATGTCATTGTCCTGTCTGTCATCTTCAAATGTTATTACATAAAACCATTTTAGGAGGTTAGTACAATGTTAATGTAATTTAATTATACAAAAATGAGACTCAATCAGATCTACTTGAAGGTTTGACCAGAATTTGGCCTCAGATTTTCTATGGAAAGAGAAGATTTAACTGTGCATATTTTGAAGAGGGAGGGGGGATAGTTTTAGAGTGACTTTGCCATTGATAAAATACGTTTTAATTATTAAGCAAATGTTACAGGTCCTGGGTGTCAGGACCACTGTAATAGAGTTGAATAACAATGTTTCTTGTTGTAAGGTCAAAAACAAAGTGCTGCAATAACTGCTGTAACTGATGTACCAACTGCTATAACTGTCCTAACTGCTGTGCATTTAGTATAGCTTGTAACTGACTTACAATAGCACTAGACAGAGTGCAAATTAAAAAAAGAATGGTTGTGTCTTGTCTTTGTGCTCTTACTAGCTCTTCGTGGCTAATGCTAGGTAAGGCTGGTGTGTCTGACCTAGTGTCTTGAGCCAGATTTAAGACCGCTATATAGGCAACATCACTTTTCTTTGCTACCTCACTCCCTTCCCATGTTGCAAGAACAATGTCTCGGCAAAGCTCCTCTGTACACTCCCCGACATAGCTATCAATGTCCAGGGGAAGGCATGACAAAGTGTCAGCGTCCACATTAACTCTACCAGGCCGGTACTTGATGTCAAACCTGAAATCTGCAAGCTCTCCTACCCACCTATGTCCTGTCGCATTCAACTTTGCAGTGCTCATGACATATGTCAGGGGATTATTGTAGGTATACACCGTGAACTCTGGGGCATAAAATAAATAATCCCTGAACTTTTCACAAATGGCCCATTTAAGAGCCAAGAACTCTAGCTTACCGGAATGTAAACAATAGTTTTTTTCAGCTGGGGTCAGAGTTCTTGAGCCATATGCTATGATTTTTAATTTCCCCACCCTGCCTCTGATACAACACAGCCCCAAGCCCTTTCTCACAGGCGTCAGTATGTAAAACAAAAGGCAGTTCAAAGTTGGGGTAGGCAAGCACAGGTGGATCAGACAGAGTGTCAATGAGCTGTTTCAAGATGTGGTTGTGTTCACCTGTCCAGCTGATAGGAGTCTTTGAAGGCAGCTGAGCACTTCAGCTTTTCCTGGACTTGGTCTGAGTGTTTTCAGGACTCCATTCTTATCCACTATATATAGGGTTATTATTTTACTGTACACAGTAATACTATAGTATTACTTTGTATTCTATCTTACTGTACTTTATCTTATCATATTTATTATGCTGTTGTGGGGTTTAACCAGGACCTTGGGTACCCAATTTCGTTCCACCCCATGTACCACATGTGATGCGAATGACAATAAAGTTTCTTATGTCTTATGTCTTATTTGACTTGTAAGAGGCTGTACAAAGGTTTGGCGATCCTGGAAAAATCTTGAATGTAGGACCGATAATAACTTAGGAACCCAAGCAGTTTTCTTAATTCACCCACATTTGTTGGCAACTTCTGACTGAGTGACTTGACAGCTTCATAGTCCTTTGGATCAATTCGGACTCCATTTGCTGAAACCAGCCTACCCACATATCTGACCTCTGCTTTGAACAGTTCATATTTCGTTGGGCGAAGTTTGACCCCATGTTGTTGTAGTGCTCTGAGAACTTTTCGCAACGCCTCAACATGTTCAGTGAAACTCTTTGAATAGCAAAGGATGTCACCCAGATATGGAATACAACAATCATCACGCAGGGTGTCCAGCATCTCTTCCATACTGCGTTGGAAGGCAGCAGGGGCATTACTGAGACCAAAAGGGATTCTTACCCACTCGTATAGCCCCCAGGGTGAGATGAAGGCAGACATGTGGCGGGAACCCTCGGCTATGTATCCCTGGTGGTAAGCTTTACCTTGGTCCAGAATGCTGAACCAGCTGTTCCCACCCAGCGTGTCCAGGAGGTCTCGGATGCGCGGAAGTGGGTGGCAGTCAGGCACGGTTTTCTGATTCAACTGTCTGTAGTCAATACAAAGTCTTAGCGTGCCATCCCGTTTCCTCACACATACTACAGGTGCAGCAAAGGGTGATTTTGACTTGACTATCCAGCCTTTAACCAGTAAGTCTTGGATGTATTCTTTCACCTCTTTGTATAATGGCTTGGGGATGGTAGTGTATGTGCGTTGGACTGGGATGTCGTCTTTCAGGTTGATTGTCATGTTCAAACTCGGAATATTTCCAATGTCACCATCATCTCGGGCAAAAGTATTTGACTGCTTAAATAACATTTGCATTACTTCGTTTTGTTGTTCTGGTGTTAGGTGACTAACGTCCACTGGGGGTGCCAGTGAGCGGCATTGGACGGCTCCTGCTCGACTGGATTTGGACACAGAGTCAACAATACAGGTGGAAACTGGTGTTGTTTCACAAGAGTCTTTGGGTTGGTCAGTCTCAACTATTTTT
>CAEFZY010010508.1:0-14875 GCA_903066815.1 Brachyrhaphis roseni
AATAATAATAATAATAATAATAATAATAATAATAATAATAATAATAATAATAATAATAATAATAATAATAATAATAAAGGACTGACAAATTCCACCACTGACAAAAAATAACAAAACAAACAAACTCTCTTCAGCAACAACATCTTTATGATCCCAAAGACTTTTGGGAAATGTTCAATGAACTATTCAGACAAAAGTGGCGCTTTTTAAAAGGTTACATTTGATGTAAATCTAAGACAGCATTTCAGACTTTGATCATCATATTGACAATCAAACATGGTGATAGTATAATGCTTCACTTTCTGCAATTGCTGGACCCATGAATTCTACTCTCTGCCAGAAAATCCTGAAGGAGAATATCTGACCATCAGTTCGTGTTCAAAGGGACAATGACCCAAAGTCCAACAGTATGTCCATCTATGGATAGCTCTAAAATAAGTCTGTAAGTAAATCCATCTGAAATGACTTGACACGGCAGAAGATCTTCCACTGTAGTCAGCATTTTGCTCATTGGGAATGAACAAAAGGCTCAACATTTATCCCCACAGTTTTTTATGGCACCACCGGTGGAAATACACAGTTAGTATGGGTTATGGAGAAATGACTTGTTTGATTCCCAGCCTGGGCTGTTTACTGAATGTCTTTCCCTTTTCTCTCTGCTCTTCATCCTGTCAAACGACTAATGAATAAAGGCCACAAGAGCCACAAAAACCTTTCAGAAATGTGTGGGTTCAAGTAAAGCAACAACAGAAGTAATCTTGACTTTCTCACAGGACTTCAACAACTACCCCCTTTTCGCTGAACCTTTTAACACACTGTGTGATATACCTATCAAATATACGTATCAGCTTTTGTAATTAAATGCCACTCGGTGGTCATTGCAGTTCTGGACGGTGCTAGATGTTAGTTTGAAAACGTCTCCTCAGAACCATCATCATGGTACATTATTCAGGTATTTTGTGTAATCAAAAAGCAGGAAAACAGGGCAGCGGAGGTTGATTACCTCCCAATTCGCAGCCTTTTGTCTGGGATCATCAGCAGAGCCCTGCGCCGTGCCTCTCATGTGTAATGAGAACGTCAAGGGCATCCAGCAATCACCTTGACCACTCCTTCTGCATAATTCATTGAACTCCTGTTTACAGGGCAGCTGTAACACCGTTTTTGGACAATCACACTCCTAATAAATTGAGCGCACCTGTGCTGGCATGACACAGTTGGGTCGCAGGGTTTCAAATGAAAGGGTATTAGTGACGCAACCTTCAAGCTGAAAAATGGTTCCTGCGAAAGTTGCTGCATGGTGAGTATGTACATAAAATAATGTACGCAGCAGGCTCTATTTTTATTTCTTCTGTGAAATAATTATGCAGACTCTGTCTTTTTAAAAGGTACATTTTGGTCAGAACTACCTATTCTCAGGTTGCAGCAGAATCTACAGATTTACAGATGACATGGAGCTGGCCAGCGACTTTCCTTTTATGCACCTGAATGCAGTGTGTTTTTAAAAGCTAGAGCAATCAGTTCTTGAGGAAATTTTGCAGCAACAGATTAATTAGGAGGTCATCTCCGGGCTGGAGTGTAAACTGCAGCTGATGTAAACTTTAAAGCAAGAGGAGGATAGACTTTCTCGACTTTTTCTGAATGTTAAGTAATCCTACATTTACAAGGGAGCTGCCGGTTTTTAAAAACTTCATGATATTCCTCTTACTTCACAGCGGTTTCTTCAGGCACCTCCAGAGACAGAGTCAGGGTCCCTGATGTCAGCTCACAGAGCTCAGGGCTCACACAGTGCAGACCCTCAGTGACCTGAAGCACAAACCATCACATTTTCAATATTAAGTCCTACACACATTTCTTTCAAATTATTAAAAGAATTTCAAAATCAGACAAAGATGACTTCAGGGTGAAAAAAATATCTAAACCAACTTGTCAATTTGTGAAAAAGTTATTGTCCCTCTTTATTAAACCACAAGTCGCCTGTGGTGTAAAATCAGAAAAGTGTCAAGCAACATAAAGTAGAATAAAAGATCTAAAAAAACAGCATGTCATATGCATCAGTCAAAACAGCTGAGAAACAGTTGTATATATTTTAGACTTTTAAGTGTTTCAAGCTCCTTCTGAGGCTTTGGGATTCCAGAAAAACAAAATAAAATAATAACAACAATAAACTTTCCCAGGAGAGATCGGTCTAACAGAATTACTGCAAGAGTGAATTGTCAACACACGCAGGAAGAACAGCATTGAGGGTCCCAAAACATTTTCAGTTTTAAAATTCCCTTTTCTGGACTGAAATTTCTTGACTTTTCGGAGCAACTTTTAATAGCTCCTATTGCTCATTATGAACATTTGCTATCTGTGTGGTATGGATGACCACAGGTGTTGGATTTCAACAAACTTAGATCAGCTTTTTGTCAACATTTGTAACACTTAGACTTAAAATATACTGTGTAGGCTGCATTATTCTATACTGAAAACAGGAGCTAGTGTTAAACTAACATCTTAGAATAAGAGTATTATGTGATGTGGAAGTGTGATTGTCTTAGACTGCTTTGTTGCTTTCAAGATCAGAATGACTTTGAATTGATAAAATTGTGAATTTTTCTTTAACAAAACTATACAAAAACGCTGAAAATATCTAACCATCAGCTGAAAGGATATCAAAGGAAGGATTAGGAGTGGGCTAGTCAAAGTCTGATTGATTAAATCTGATTGATAAGCTGTGATGTAACCTTAAACTGACCTCAGCAACAATTTTGCAAATAAGAGTCGGCCAAAATTCCCCCAAAGTAATGTAAAAGAGCCATTATCAGCTTATGAAAACTCTTTTGGATGCAATAAATTTTTCATAATGAACCAGGTTGGTTTGGATGACTGTTTCCCGGGGTGAGGGGAAAACTGTAAATCTTCAGGAGCTGAGGATTAGTGGAAACGTTCTCACCCTGTCTGCATCCCACTGCACAACCAGCAGCCTCTGCCCGGGCTTGGGCTGCCACGGCTGCAGGGTGGGAGGTGCCAGTGTGGTGGTGGCTGGGACTGTGGTTGGCTGCTGGGGCGGCGTCGTAGCCGTTGTTGTGGAGGTCACCGGCGTGGCCAGCTCGGGAGCGGAGGGGGCGGCCGGGCCCCAGTCGGCGGCGGGTGGCAGGTCCAGCAAGATCTGATCGCACCTTTCTCCCTCGTAGCCTTCTGTGCACTCGCACGAGTAGGCCGGCTCGCCATCCTCCCCGCCTTCGCTCCGGCTGCAGTTTCCATGGAGACAAGGGCTGCTGGCACAGGGGTCTGTGAAAAACTGAGATAATGGAGAAAATAAACAACAAAAACACATAACAGAGAGAACACAGTGGAGTCAAAGTCAGAGGAGGAAACAGGAGGAAAACACAGTGATCTTGCTACGTTCATCTCTGCTGTTCTCAGCTCTGCGTCGTCGTCTTGTTTGAAAGGTTTTTACTGCGAAGGCAGAAAATATAAAATCGGGTTTTACATCAGAGCTGTTGCTAATAGCTAAAACTGAATAGCAGTATCTTCTTATGTGTACTTCTAAAAGGACCAGTGTTTACCATCATGATGAAGTCCATACTGTATATCGGATTTGGTTTTAATCTCCTTCTGAATTTGTTATTTCTCAGAATATCTCATCTGTTTCTGGAGCAAAGGTTTATTTTTTGATGCTGTGTTTTAATTATTATTATTTAAAGGGTCTTTAAAGATATGTGGTTTAAAAAGGAAAGATGTCAGAGAAAAGGGATGGACTTCTACAAAAACCTTTTACCTGGAGACGTTGGTGAGCATGGAGGCACTTGGTTGAAGAGGCTGGATTTCTCCACACCCACAAAAACCAAAAAGCTTGTTTTTGGCCCCAGATTATGAAGCAGTTGGAGTCTAGGATTGGAATGGAAACAGCTAACCCGAAGGAAAAACTAAGAAACACTGTTTATGCCATGGCCACTACAAATAGCTTGAAAATGAAGAAAATACAAACACAACCAAGATAACCGCAGCTGGAAGAAATGTTTTCTTTTACTGTAGGTTTTATATATTATGTCTCCCCAGAGTGTAAAAGTTGGAATTGTTTGACTGCTGCAGACAATTGGATTTAAACATCAGTTCTTTCTCTTTTCTTCTGTCCACCACATGATTTGCATTAGCTTGAGTTCACTTTTAGGGCCAAAGGACATGCTGCTGCTGGAAAATTAGTTGTACACTCTGGACTAAAATAGTTCAACTTCAATTACAAAGAAACACAGGATGATTATGTGGAGAAAAGTGAAACTTCACAATCACTTTGTGGTTTAATGCAAGGTAACCCGGTGGTACAGGTCTGAAAGGAAGTACAGCTGAGACAGGAGTGGAGCGGGGCATCTATCTGAGGGCTCCCAAAGCGTTTGTTTTGAATTACAGGTTTTTTTTTTGTTTGTTTGTTTCTTTGGGTTTTTGTTTTTTTTTACAATGGGGTAATTTATACCACTGGTAGACTGGATTTGAAATAAAGCTTATAAATCTCTCTATAGGGTGCCAGTTTGTCAAGTCTCCAAGCTATTGCTCTCAGACAACATTCCAGACCTGACTTCTTCCTTCTCACAGTCACTGTGTTACTGCTACTGTAGTCTTGAGTAGCTTGTTACACCAGTGTTTCTCCTTTAAGAACAAAACAACAAATTCAGAACAATAAATTCTTAAAAAATACCACAAAATATATAATATTCTGTATTCCTGCTTTAGTATTCCTACAAAGTAATAATCAAAGGAATACCACTGTCATAACTATAATTACATCACTCTACCTCCATAGAAATAATAATAATCTGTTTTCTGCATAACCTTTTTTACTGTATAAATACCATCATATTGTGACATTGTGCTATTTGTATTTATAAGTTATCATACAATGAGAATCTAATGCTGGATTATCCTTAATCTATACACTTACATTTTCTTCTAAATTGAAATTTCATCCACCATGGAGCACTGAGGAAAATGCTCCCTGACAGCCTCCTCCATGCTGGTTTCATCCATAAATAATGAATCACACTTAGAGAAAAGCTTCTGGTTCTTATGCTGAAAATGAGACATGAAAAAAACTCACTGCTTGAAACTGTCGTCTGCTGTTTGGCTTAAGAATGACTGTAATCCTGTTCTTATTAATTGATGCATTCTTTGTTGGAGCAGAAGAGCCTCCAATTATCTGAAGCTCCAGTGGCCAAAATAAAATTTGAATAAAGTGGGAAAACAAACAAAAAAACCTAGAATGCAGAGAGAGAAGAACAGAGATGTTCCAGTGATTCAGATAGTGAATCCTCCCCCCCTGCTACGTACAGATGCGAGCTCATGAACACGCTTGTGAGAGAAACTGAGTGGCAGAGCAACAAAGACTGATTAACAGTCTGTTCTCTCTATGGCCAAAGTCACAGCTCATTAGTGCTAATCTCTCTTTACTACTCTGAAAACTTTTTTATGTTTTGACAGTCCGCTCTCGCTCGCACACAGTTCGATGCTCCTATCTGTCTAAATTCGTCAACCTTTAGAGGACAACAACGCAGTCTTTTCTAGGTTACAGCGAGTCCTGCAGTCTGACTCGTGACCTTTTTTCTTGCGTCTCTCCAGATTGGTCTCTAAACCACAGTCCATGTCGATGTACAGCCACACGTAAAGGTTAATACGTGTGGCTGTAAAAAAAAAAAGGAAAAGGAAAATGGTTTTTTTTAAACTTAGATTTCAGCATCTTCACAACTTGAGTAAACTTTTGTTATTTTCAGAGTAATTTTACTGGAGCACACTCATCGGAGTAAAACCTCTGCCCAGGAGCAATTCGGTCTCAACAAACCACTATAGCTATCAAACAACAAATTCCCTGAATATAGAAGATTACCGATGAACATGCAACCAAGAAGGGTCACCACTCATATCGACTGGCAACACATAGACAACAACCATGCATTCATACACTCAGACCTCAGGACATTTTACACTACATAAAAACCTGAACCTGCCACAAACCAGCTGCAGAGAGCTGCTGTTAACATGATGAAAGCATCTAATCAGGGTAATCAGGCTGCTTTGAAACAGCACAAACTATTTAGAATAATGTAGAACCCAGAATTTTCTCACAGAATCTGACAACTTGCAGTGGGGAGGAATAATTTCAGACACTCTCTTTAGAATAAAATGAAAACCAGACATAAAATGAATTTCTCTTCATGCTCAAAATCCTTGGCATTCTGTAATATCCTATTTTGACAAACATTTGAAAATAAAAATTTTACTTTAATTCTAAATTTGCCAGGGGTGTGAATAACTTTGGGATTAACTGTATATTTAGCAACATGTTTGATGCAATGAGTGTACAACTACAGAATACACAGCATATGCATTGTGTTTTTTGTTGGTGTTAGAATTCATGCATTCAGACTTGTTTCTGCGTCATTCCGGATTTTTATTTATTTGCCCCATGCTCTGGTAAAACATGTGAATCAATTGCATCTAAGCAGCTGATAATACCCCCTTTATCTGTATCCCCACATACACCAACAAACAGAACAAAGAGATTCTCCAAGGCCATATTAATTGCTTCGCAAGGTGCTGTGATCCCCTCTCTAATTTAAGATGGTCGCCCCCGAGGAGGAGGAATCGATACAGCCAGGCAGAGGAAAACAGCAGCACTACTTACTCACAGACTTCATCGGTTAGTTTTAAAGAGGGGAGGTTATTAATTCTGTACATTTACCAGACACATAGTCATATGTTCCAGTGGTGAGGCATATTTTCACTTACACACATCTGTTATGCAGTTTTTCTTCTCATTGTGATTTAATTAGACCATATTTACAGAGGATAAATGCTGCTGCTGTGTTTCAGCAAACTGCCTGGTACAGATAGTCACAAATAGCTGACTAAATGTGGTGATAAAAACTTCTGAAAGTTTTGCTTCTTGTTTTGGTTATTAGTCTACATTTAAAATGTTGTCAGAAAGAACGATGCTGTTTCTGAGTTGCTCATTATTACATCCTATAACAAGCAAAGGTGAGCAGATGATAAAACAGAACGTGATTTAATATTTTTCCTCTGTTAAGATCACTCTCCCATATTGCTTTCACTCCTGCCCTGTGTCAATAAAAAGACAAGCGCTGAAGAAGAGTGTCCGAACACACGGTGAGCAGCTTCTTTGAGAAGCAGTTTGCTGTGTCTTCTCACTTTTGCAAAAGGCTTGGTTAAAAACTAATAAACGTCGTCTGTGGTTCTCTTTTATGTAGGTCGAGAAAATACCTATCAACCTTCACAGTGTGCATCTGGAACAGGCTCCAGTGATTCTGAAAAGTGCGGCAACACTCTCCGATCTCTAAACTTTTTGTATCAAATCATATAAAAGTTCCAAGTAGCAGAGCTGGTCAGAGTCAATGTGAAGATGGATGGCGATAAATAAAGGGCAATCATGTGGAAAAACCACTGAAAGACCCCAAACACAGTGCCAAGGCTAAAATGAAATAGCTTTTATTGACGTATATTTGTCTGTTAAAGTCAAAGTAGAGAAACTCTGTGGCAAACTTGCAAGCTGCTATTTAGACACACTCACAAACCAAACTGACTGAATTTGAGTTGTTTTACTAAGATATAGAAAAGATTTTTTTGTTTCTGGATGTGCAAAATCTAGGAGGAACGCACCTTAAATATCTACATCTGTATGTGTAGTGAAAGCTGTTACTACAAAGTATGTAGCATTAAACTTAGGGGAGCTACACATTCATGCTACGATTTTCAGGTTTTTATCTGCAAAAACAAAATTAAACTGAGCATCATTCTCTTTCATCCTCACACGTGTAAGTCACTTTGTGTTGGTGTATCCATAACCGTCAGTGTTTACTGAGAGGCTGTCAGTATCAATAAAAGTAATGAAACACACATTTAGTGAGAAGTTGAAAATATGGACACAAATTGTCCTTTAGATCATCATTACAGTGAACCTAAAGCATCATTTGACCACTTTATGAAATAATCTTCTTGGAACAAATTTCCAGATTCCTGAACAAAATTTTAAAATGGCAAAAATTCACATTTTTCACTGTTGGATTTTAAGGAGGTTCCAAGTTGAGATTCAAAATCCATAAAGAAGAAATGGGAGTGAAACCAAACAAGAAAAAATGAGAAAGCAAATTAATGCAAACAACAATTAAAATGAAATAGGTTGTTCGTTATCTGACCAGAATCAAAACAACGAAATGTTGCTGTAGACAAAAATATCACAGCAGTAAAATATTGCAACATGAGGATAATTAAATTAAATGCTGCATCTCATTACAGAGGAGGAACCTGCCACAGAAAATGAATCATTTTGTAGATCTATCATTGACATATGATAGGTCTTTAAACGTTGCTTTTATGGGTATAAATGTGAAATTTTAATTTAACCAAACATCAATGAGCCCATCAGCCTCAAACTTTGTAACCTTTGGGAATTATCGTGACTGCTCCATTTCACCGCTTTAGCTGTCGTCTTCCTGCTGCAAGTGCGACTCATTTGAGCAAGATAAGACAGCGGGGGGTTGCTCTAACGGCCAGACCGTTCAGCTAATTGCATGCAGACTCAACTGAGACATGCATCTAAAACAAGATGTGCAAAAATCTGATGGTGGAAAAAGAGGCAGAAGTTAAACTATCTTAGTTTTCTTTGGGGAGGGGGAACCTAAAAACTCATAATCTTAAAGGCTTTTTATAATAGTTAGCGATAATTATTACTAACATATACTATGACTTGAACATGTTCTGAAGTACTTTTCTTAACAGTACAAAAGCATTTCCATTGATATGTTTTCTGATATTGAGAGGACCTGCTCTCAGGTGGTAAACCCGATTCAAGTCACAGCAATCTGACTCAAAGGAACCTGAGCGCCATGTGACGAGTCTACACGAGTCTTGTCTTTCATGTTTTACTGATGAGAATGTTCTTAAATATTGATGGGGCCTGATCTAGATCCGTCTTCGTTTTCAGGCTGGACGAGTCCTTTTTTTGTTTGCTTTGTTTTGCTTTTCGAGGCAGTTGTCGCTTGCTGAATTCAGAAAGCAGAAACTGGAGCACCACTGCGCATTGTGGGATCTCAGAGGAGCAGAGCAAATATCAGGAAACATGAAGCAGAGGAAGAAAATACAACCATGCAGCGTACAAGTTATGTACCCTACACACACACGCACACACACGCAACACTGAAATGACAACTGGGAATAGCACCACACTGCCACATTCAGGGAATTACAACCTCCACCGTGTGAGTAGAACAACCAGGGAACAAATACAGAGTAATTATATAATCAATCACACAGCAATTAGCTGAATGAAGCAAATTAAACTTTTATATAGCCAGCAGAGATTCTCATCTGAAAATGTGCGGCGCATAATGAGCAGCAGCAATTCAACTCAAACAAAATATTTAATTCATGACGGGTGACAAAATAATGCTTGGAAATCATTCATCAAAAGAGTCATTCTTCCTTGTTTTTATTTTTTTAATTTTCACTCATGAAGTTTGATCCCCTGGAGTTGACATGATAATCTTCACTGTGAGAAGATCCCACACTCAAGCACTTAACATTGCTGCCAGCATGTAATTAATTAATTTGTGTTGTATGTAAAGCCAGTTGTTTGCGCTCGTGTTTTGCTGAGACAATGAAAGCAGAAACGTGGAAAAGAAGAACCAACAAAGTAATGTAGATCAAACACGACGCAAAAGCTTTGAAGACAAGTGAAAATCTTTCACCTCGGACCTTAGACCTTATGACCTCCCTGGGCTTAGAAATATTCCTCTGAAGAAAGAACTGAGTGCTACAAACAAGTGAGTCATACCTCCATGTACAGAAAAGAAATAAGACACTAAGTGATGCATTTGGAGATTTTTAAATGTGTTTTCTGTGATTGCAGGCTGCATTAAGTGTTTGTAGCATCATAATGGTACTTTATTATTTTCACTGTTGGAAAAGCAGTGGAGGATTAGTTTATGGTGTTTGGCAGCAAGACAATAGTTTTTTGGGGGGGATTTTAACGTAAAGGACAAGTCCACGACTGAATACTCTGCTGCCTGCCCACCTGAATTTGGGTGGTCAAACTACACAAACAAGGTGCTACAATCAAAAGATGAGTTGATGAATTTTAGATCATTTAATTTTGGAATTAAGTATTTTTGAGAAAGTGAAAGCAAATGAATTATTGTCTCTCTTCTTGCATCACAGAGATTCAAGAGAGTCAAGCTAACTTAATATCTGGAGTTTTTTTTTTCTTTTAGTGCAACAGACTGATTATGTGCTCTATTTTCGCCCATTCATGTTTATATTTCTGACCATATGAAGACATTGTGTTGACTTCCATTTATTTTGTCCCAAGACCAATACTTTCCCAACCCCAAACCTTAGAAATCGGGGGCCTTAACAAGTCTTTAATCTTCTGAATAAAAGGGACGATAAAAGAAACGGTCCTAAATAAGTGATGGAAAGATGTACACACTGTGTTTGACATAACTGTTCAACAGAATAAAGAAAACAAAATGTGAAATGCAGTGATTCGAGCCTCCAGTTTAAAACAGCGGTGATTTTTCAGTAAGTGATAGATGTGCTACGATTTCACTCACCCATCAGTCAAAAAGCAATTCAGCATGAAACTCCCCCATGAGCCAGCTTATCACTGGGCTGTCTGTCTTCCTGGACGCCGTCTCAGTGATCACAAGGATAATTTTACTCACTTCTTAACTGTCGTCAAAGCTAAAACTATCATTTTTTATTTATTTTTTATTTTTTGTTGTTAAAAGATTCCTTATTTTGACTATATTTCTTTTACGGTCTAAAATAACTGAAGCACAGACAAACCTTTCTACGATTTAAACACCCCGATGTGGAAAACAAGTCATTGCTCCTGCTGATGGTGCCTGTTTTAAAAAGATAAAGCTTTTTTTTTTTTTAAGAAATTACTTCAGCGGGAATCTAAATATGGAAAAAAGGAACGGATAAAGATAGGATGTGCTTTTGCTCAAAGAAGAAGAAACTATATGAATTGTTTTGTTCAGCTTAAATAAACTAAAAAGCTTTCACGATGTCCTGGTTTGCTTCTTTCTGGGCTCGGCCTCAGCCACTTCCATTGATACCTAAACAGAACCTGTACAGACTCGGTTCCTCGGCTTCAGCAACAAGAACTGTCAATGCAGCAATTTCGCAGCATCGATCTCCTTACGTAAACACCGCTTTCCTCTTCTTAGCAGAATGGTCTGTGCAGCAGTGCACATCTTCATTTATGTGTGTTTAAACAGGCTGAGATGGCAAGACTGCAGTCTCAGCCAGTTAAGTTCATCCTGTACCCAATTAGGTTTCAGCTTGAGCGCCATTTAGGCTCTGATGTTAAACTCAGATTTAGAGTACGTGGTGTCGGCTCTGCTTTGTGAAATGACTGAAATCATAAACATCATCGGCAGACAAGATGAATGTGATTTTTTTATTTTGTTTTTAAACCACGTTGTCTCCCAGGGTTCCCTCTTGCTCCTTTCAAAACTTTGCCTCAAAGTGTTTATATTCAGAAATTAGCTTTGAATTAGTGTTTGGTTTATTTATTTTGCGCATATCTACATAGTTGTATTGAGTCACATGTAAATAAAAAGCAATAATTACTAAAAGCGTATTTGCTTTATGTAGTAGTTATGACTGTCAGCTGGATCAGCTGCAAAGAAATAAATTCAAAGTTATTAAAAGGGTCATCCCAATAAAAACAGTCCAGAAAAACAAACTTATATAAATAGCCTCTCTGCACTTTCACCAATCCAAAACGTTCCTATGTTCATCCAAGCTGTTTCGCCATCAATAACTAGAGATGACGCTTAAGCTGAGGCCAGAGTGTTTTTTTTTTCTTCCTCTCTCCCAGTCGCTCTTTAATGTTATCTATTTCTGCACATCAAAGTGTCCGCCATCCCTCCCTGTCTCACTGACTTCCCCATGGTTTTCTGGCCCCGTGGCTTCAAAGAGCTGCTCGCCTTTTAAAATCCGGATCCATGGGGTCCACGGGAACACGGTCAAGCACCTCGACACGTTTCAATCTCGCCTTGACGCATAAGCAGATGCAAATGCAGCGGCGGAGTAGAGCTGGAAAGGAGACAAGCTAACGAGGTAAAGCTGTCCTCCATGCTCATGAATTTTAATTTAAAGAATACATTTTACATCACAACAAATCTTTCTCTTCACGTTGGGCATCGTAAGTCACTCTCTTCTGCCATTCGGAAGGCAACTGACAGCTGGATGATGCTGACTGCTGGTCCACCAGGTTCTCTATGTAAATTATGTTCAATGAGTTGCCATAATAAACTGACATCAGCCCTCAAAAGTTAATCACCCCTCAACTTTGCCTTCTGCCAAAACAGATAGAGTGAGTGATGAGGATTAATACAGCAAAATGAGACCAAGCGGGCTGCGAGGGGAGAGGGGGAATACTGAGTGGCAGTAATGCTGCAAGGCTCTTCTTCCACCGAGGCAGCGGAGGGACTCTGGCGTCTCATCCGTAGGCCTGAGTCTGGCTCCTTATTTAATCAGGCAAGGAATAAAATGGATCAAGAGCTGTCATGCTTTCTGTGGAATCATCTAAAGCCCTTCAGATGCTCCAACAGATAGACGAGGATTTTTGTTTGGGATTCCATTCCCCGCATGCAGGCAGCTTTTTCACGCCACACTTAGCGTAGCGTCTGCTTGCAAGAGCAACCCTCCAGTGAAAACACTCCTCAGCTACTCTTCATTAGCTGTGACTTTAAAATCAGCTTTGTGTCAGTTTGAGTCTGCTGCGTGTTTTTCAGAGGAACAAAACTGGATCAGTCTTCAATCAGACACTAATGCAGAGTGAAATACGTACTTTTTTTTCTGCCTTGAGATTAGGCCTCCTCAAACTTTTATGCACAAGAATTCAGAGCAACTGAATTGCTAAAACCTTACAAAACTCTCTGCTTGTTCTGCAAAAATGTTGGAGACGACTCATTATAAATTTGGGTTAAAAATGTCATAATTCAACTGTGGTACGCTAAAACCTGCCTATGTTTAATCTTGATGTCTTTATTTGCCCCTTCGAAAAGCAGTGGCTGTAGGTTTAATCTATATTCTGGTTAACTTAACTGTATAAGAGCTGATTTAGAGATTGTTTGGTTAAACATGTTTGCGTTCTCTCCTGGTACTCTGGCAACCTGTTCAGGTTTACCTGCCTCTCACCTTTAAGACACAATGAATATACAGGTACAGGTGAAGGATGGACGCTCTATTTTATGAGATTACGTCAGATTGTGTGACCATTTCAGTAGATGCTTTCTCGGGGGCTCTGATGTTCCTGGTGTTTTTTTGATATTCTCTCCTTATTTTCTTCCGTTAAATTTCGCTTTGCCTATGAATAGTGCAACGAGTTTGCCTCGATTCTGACTCAACTGCAGAAGGATTTTGTCTTTAGAGGAAGAAACTTGAAAGACTGCGTCTCCCTGCACATCCACAGCGAGTTGCTCACTAACCGTGGATGCATTTTATTTTTGAACTGTGCATTACCAGCTGCTTCCACAGCAGTTTTTTTTTTTTTCCTAATTTCTCCACCTATCCTGTACTTCCAAATCAGATTCCATCTCCGCTTTGCAGCACGGATGTCTTGAATGTGAATAGAAACACAACTCCTGCTTTTTAGGCAGCCTTTTTGGATGACACATTGTTTCATCATCAGCCACAGAACAAACCGTCGTTACTGGCTGTGGTTAAGAGGTGCAACATGCCACGACATTGAGATCTGAATTGAAATGTGCCCAGTTTTTGAAAAGCACAACATAAAACTGCTCCTCTATCTGGCCACAGCTGCTCCAGATGGATGTCATTTCATGCTGCGATCTACAAATTCACTTCTCAACCTGACCTACATACACAGAGCGCTCAGTATTAAGAAAGTGACACCTACTGCTGACATGATTAAACCGGTGCTGGCTTGAAAAGCCATATTTTTCTGGAGCTGAATCAAACCGAGAGAGGCTTCAGGCGTTTGTTGTTCTGATTTTCAGGTCACTTTTTTTTTTTGGAGGGGGGGGTTGTTTTAAGCAGGTTTTGCAGTGTGCATTAAAATAACTAAAATCCCTTTTCTTTAAAGTTGGGCTAAAACTGGATCCGGAGCGCATCCTGGCGCCAAAAAGGGAATGAGTCATTTGGGAATCGAATGAGGAATGTTCTGATCTTATTGTCCTGATTTAAACCTGAACGATCAGCCGTCGATTTTCCGGACTTTTAACAGCAGCGATGTTGGGGGGGGGAAAGAGCATGTTACGTCCGTCTCCACCTGTTGATCTTTTTATGCTCCTTTCATCGTTGCCTGTTGCCATAGAAACCCACACTGAGTAACAGAGGAAACGACAGTGTAGAAAGTGGGCCTCGCGGTAGGAGGCCACCCCGGACATGTATCATCAATCTGCGCCCCCAGCAGCCCCGTCACCGAGGAGGAAGGAAATGTTTCGGAGCATCTGACAGGGATCTGAAAGACACGCCTACAAGACGTGTTCAAATGGTGACAGGAAGGAAGCTGCGAGCTGACAGCACTTATAAAGGTTTTTCATTATTATTATTAAATGGAGCCAGGTCAAGATAAGAATGGACAGGATGCAGCTAATAGGCAGGATGAAATTATTTGAGCTGAAACACTAAGCAAGGCTGACATTACTTCCCAAACTGTGTTACCGTTACTGAGATGAATAGTGTTAGAAAAATTAGGACTAAAGTGTGTGTGTGTATATATATGTATATATATATATATATATATATATATATATATATATATACATACATGCCTTGCAGCAAGAAGGTTCTGGGTTCGATTCCCGGCCCGGGGTCTTTCTGCACGGAGTTTGCATGTTCTCCCTGT